>MJUU01035970.1:40550-64616 GCA_002080025.1 Modiolus philippinarum
TCCAATTATAGCTATACCTCATACACTGAATGTTGGACAAGTAAATGTAAGTATTACAGTACAGGCACATGTTGTTAACCAACCCAAACCTCCAATTACAGCTATACCTCATAAACTGAATGTTGGACATGTACCGGTAAATGTAAGTATTACAGTACAGGCACATGATGTTTACCAACCCAAATCTCCAATTATAGCTATACCTCATACACTGAATGTTGGACATGTAAATGTAAGTATTACAGTACAGGCACATGATGTTTACCAACCCAAATCTCCATTTATAGCTATACCTCATACACTGAATGTTGGACATGTAAATGTAAGTATTACAGTACAGGCACATGATGTTTACCAACCCAAATCTCCAATTATAGCTATACCTCATACACTGAATGTTGGACAAGTAAATGTAAGTATTACAGTACAGGCACATGTTGTTAACCAACCCAAACCTCCAATTACAGCTATACCTCATACATTGAATGCTGGACATGTAAATGTAAGTATTACAGTACAGGCACATGTTATTAACCAACCCAAGCCTCCAATCACAGCTATACCTCATACACTTAATGTTGGACATTTAAATGTAAGTATTACAGTACAGGCACATGTTGTTAACCAACCCAAACCTCCAATCACAGCTATACCTCATACACTTAATGTTGGACATGTAAATGAAAGTCAAAATTAAATAAATAAGAATGTATAAAACTGTGTTGGCCTTTCTACTTTTTATGTCTCATCAGTAACAGCTAGAATATAAAAAAATGGAAAAGAACAAATCATATAACATTATAGAAGTGGGAAAATTTAATGAATCTGTAAACTAAACAGAGATGAGAGAGTAAGCCTAGTACATAACTTTCAAAGATGACTGCTGGTTCATTGCTGAATAAGAACCATTCACAACAAAAAACAAACTGAAGACAGCGATAATTCTCAGACAGTTGATATTCAATTTAGGTGACTACTTTTAACATTTTTAACACCCAAATACACATTTCTATGCATTGTTTAGGTAAAAAAACAATAATTATACTGCATTATAAACATTTGGTCCTGTTTATTCTGGAAAAGGGTAAAAGAAGGACTTTTTTCAGACTGGGCTTTCTATGTTTTGTTATATACACATGAAGTGAAATGAAAAAAATAACAAATTTGCACTGTTAGAGGACACCTACTCCAATTAAAGTTTTGACATGCAAAACAAATTCAGAGGACTTGGTTAAATTAAGTTTATCGCGGTAAATTGATGTTGGGGAAAAAAATGAAATTGGAAATTTTAAGAAGGATAGATTTTCATAAGAAAAAGTAAGATGATGCAAAAATATTTTCCATATAAAATAATAGGCAACTAGTTTATAAATTTTTTTAAATCCTCAAATTAGAAATTTTTAGAGGGATAGACTTTTGTACCAAAATAATCATGAGAAAAAAGTTAGTTAATGTGAAAATCTTTTCCATTGGAAATAAAAGGTTTACAAATATTTTTAAATCCTCAAAGAGGATTGGTAGGTAGGTAAATCCTGAAGTTAAACAAATAATCAGAAAAACTTCAAAGGCTGATTAAATATAGACCTATTAACTCATATAAAACATCCAAAGCCAATATACTGCTCAGACCAAACATTTTTGTGTCACCATAAGATAGAAACAGTAATTATTTCTATTTGACAGGTACAAGCCCAGAACAATGACACCTCAGGATAGTGTGCTTCTCTTTAAGGTGGTACAGGGGTTTAATATAGAATTTTTCGGATATTTTCAGGTTCTGCACTTAGTTATTAGGGCATATAACAAAAAAAAATGAAATAAAAATTGGGGGTCACCTGCCATATAAGCGTGAAATCTATCATGTAAAAATTGGCTAATTTGGTTGAAATGGTAGGGAAAATAAGCGAATTTTAACAAAATTTTAATCTATTTTAGTTACATCAGACAGATGTTTTTCAAATTTGGTGAATTATTAGCTAATATACTTTCCTCCAATTTGCATGAAAAAAATTTGGGGGGCACTGAACTTATTTTTGAGCAAATTTAAAAAAAAAAGATTTTTTTTCCTATTTTTTCGATACAAATTATCTCCCCTTAATAAAATTTATGTTTGCTGAAAAGGTCAAATATTCTACATTGTTACCCAATAAAAGTGGCATATTTGATCAAATTTAAGTATTATTAGACATCTAAAATCATTTCAACTACTTTCCCATATGAATTCAAATTTTTGCCAGATGTGCAAGAATGATGCACAGTTTTCAAACTCCCTTACAACCTTAATGATCCTCACATAATTTCTATTTGACAGGTGCAAGCCCACAACAATGACCACTCTGGACAGTGTGCATCTCTTAATGATCCTCACATTACAACATTTGATGGAAGGTATTGTATATATAGATTACACCACAAGATCTTGTTCATTATCATATTTTATCCACTAGAGGTAGTTAAATTTAAGATTTTAATTGCCAGGCTTGCCAAGCATTTTAAAATTTTTAAATTTAAATATCTAGAGTGGATAAAATATGGTAATAATTGGGATAAAATGGTGTAATCTTTTTTCTAATGATAAATGATAAACACCGGGAATTGTATTCTGAATAGATATGACGGGAAACAGCACAGGAATTTATTCAACCTATGTTGAATATGAAAATTTATCCAATGGGTTAGAACCAGTTTAAACTTCACATAGCATTTGATATTCAATATAAATGTGATTTGTATATCCAGCTTTGAAATAGATGTACTGAGGATCTTTATATTGATGGTATGTTGGAAACCATTTTCGGTAATAAGCAAGGTAGAGCTTGTGTATGGAAAACCTTCCGTACTCTGTGATCAGCAAGTTTCCCTTATTCAAAGATTTCTCAGCTTGCATATGTAGTAATGATTAGATATTTTACTTAAAGCTTAACTATTATGAGTTGCACTGTACCTCCTCTTTCAGGTCCATCACTTATCAAATTTCTGTTTGCCGAAAACTTTGTTTTCCCTTCCTCTGTTTTTCTGTATTGTGAAATTTTTTGTCAAGGTTTCTCCACTTTTGTGATTTCGATATTTTGTCTGAAGCTTAATTATGTTAAGAGGTACATGTTACAAAAACAGGAAAACAGCAAACACCTACAATGGCCAGGAACTACAATCACATGCCACAATCCACAAGCAAACTGCACCAGAAAAACAGTAATTAAAACAAGAGACAAACATAAAAAACGATAGGAACTCGGGACTTGGTACCGGCACCAGCAAAAGCCAGTGGTAGGGTTAAACCGGTTTATGGGTACCGTGTCTTCCCTTGTCAAGCGTTACTCATGTCTGATTTGCCCATATACTGAAACGGTTTTAGTGACAAAATTGAGAAAGAGTTTCACTTTATCGTTTGTACAAGAAAGATTGCTATTTCATTTCTGTGTATTCCTTTAAAATGTAGTTTTAGTGTAGAATAATGTAATAATTTTCAGGCACTATGACAACCATAATGGAGGAGAATTTATTATGTACAGACATACAACACTTCCTTATGAGGTAAAATATTGCTTATAGTGTATCCTAAATATAACTTGTACTAGTCTGTCTGTTAACATTTTTTAATGAGTAAGAATCTTCTCAATTCTATATGTTTATATCTTGTCCAAGTTTGCTGTTGGACGTGACACTTTTAATCAATTTCACCTCTTCACAGACTGGAAAATTTGACCAGTACATAATGAAAGAATAAATATTTTGCCAAGATTTGCTTTGTTACTTGTTATATTTTGTCTGAACCTTTATTTTTCAGTTTCACCATGCAATTTATAGCCTCTTTAGATGTTATCCCCTGACTCATTATTTGCATACTGCAGTAATAAATCTTGTGTATCAGTCCACCTGTATATTTGTCCTTTGTTTAAATTGAAAACTTGCATAGATTACTTAACTTTAGGATTAAAGAATGGGTTCATCTGTCATAGATAAATACAGTACTATGAGATTGGATAGAACCTCCATTCCTTGAAAAATTAAGGGGATTGATTAAAAACAGTTTTAGCTACATGGTGGATCGAACTATGTTGAAACTTGACTAAAGAGTCACCAAAAAAGGTTGAAAACATCCATGGTGTTTGAACTATTGCAATTTGAGCCATCAAAGTTAAATATATCTGCCACAAATAAAGATTTCACTGTTCAGGTATTACAATAAGGGATTACTCATTTCACATAAAAAAAAAACCAAAAAAAAACCTCTTAATTCTTTTTATAGAAAGTCATTACCAGTCTTTTGTGCCAGCAATATTTTTGGTTTAATTCTAAACAACTTAAAGGTGATGAACATCATACTGACAAATAATTAGATATATCTGTTATTTAGGTGAGAGGATTCTACACCAAATGTTCCAGTAGAAGTAGAGTTTATTGTAATTGTGGAGCAGCCATCCAGTCAGGTGATGATGTCATCACATTTAAAACTTGTGGTACCGGAGGTAATCCTGGACATGGACACAGTCATGGTGGAATTCTTGGATTCTTGTTTGGACATCATAAAAGAGGCAGACATCCAGCTCCTATTGCTGTAGATTTGTATAAGAATGGTGAACTGACTCCCGGAACTAGAATCCTACGTATTGGATGTGGACAGAAATATCAGGTTTGTTCAATTTATACAAAAAAAAATGTGCAGTTGAACTTTGATTGCTTAAACACCTAACAGACTGATGAAAACAGTTTGAGCTGCAGGGCTTTCAAGGGCCTGTAAGTCTTGTACAATTTTGGAACTTCCAGGGTCAAAAATTGTACCCGGAAGTTACATTTTAAACAAAGATATATGACGTTTCAAACAAGAATTTGAACGTCATAATGCTCTGACATCATGTTATGGCGGGAAGAGTTTTTGAATTGCCTGTTTATCGTGGATTCTCGTGAGTCACATGACGAGACTTAAAGACCCTATTGAGGTCAAAATGTGTTTAGATTTGAACAAAGGGTCTAGAAAAAGAGTTCTAGACATCCATGGTGTTCTAACTATTGCAGTTCAACCCATCAAATTTCAGCTGTATTTCTAAACTTTTCATGAACACAATCATGACCACTGTTGTTTTCGCATTATAATCAAATTTATGTCAAAAGTATGAATGAAAAATGTCTTAGACAATGTATACTCCTAGGACTTGTGAATTATGTAAGTGCAGTGACACAGTTCTCGTTGGATTGCAGTCAACTTTGTTTGAAAGGTTTATAAATCAACAACATTAAGGAAAGTAAAAAGACAAGTACTTTCAGAGTAATGACCCTTAGACTTTAAAATTAGAAAGAAAACAGTGCTTGCATGGGCACTATTACACTTTTCAACTTTTACCTCACCATCAGAAATGAGGGACTTACATGATACTCCTAGCATCTTCGTCAGTGTCTGCTTCTGGGTCCACATCTGGTTAGATAGAATGGACATCCATTCCTGCTCACTGATACGTCCTAAATCAACCATATTGGTATGCATGATGTATCTTAATATGACAACAAAAATGCATGCTTCTGATGCTGTCTCTGGCTTTCATTTAAGGGACAAAAGACTCTGTTAGGAAGTATTGTTATAGTCCATTTCCATCTAATGACATGTTTCACATAAGATAAAAACAAATAAGTAACAAGAAATTTTTAGTGCCAAGGTACAATGTATTTGTAAAACTTATTATGTGTAAATATTTTGTCAATCGCACATATGAAATGAAAAGAGACAATGCTGTGCAATGAAGTGAGCTCAGAAGGGATTGGCTGTTTCTGTGTTTTACTGTGCTTTATAAACTTGAACCTTGATGTTGTGCATTAATCCAAGGAAAAGAAAACATCCAGTCAAAATTAATGCATGCTCACCCACAGTTGATATCTTTTTATGTATACAGTCAATATCGTATAACCTTGCATGCATATTCATTGGATGCATACGTCAGCAGATATGCAAACTTAAACCAACATTTTCAACATTAGGAGTTTATGTAGTAGTTCATTTCTGTTCTTGCATATTCATTCATGAACCTTGAGGTTGGTATCTCAATACTGACACAAAATACATTCATCTACATTTTCCACTTGATCGAATTACATCAAAGTTCAAATCTGTTAGTGTTTTACTGTATATAGAACCTTTATCTGTACCTTGCATAGCATTAAATTTGTCTCTATTTGAACCTCAGAACCTCAGTACTGAAACAAAACAAGATAACTGTAACCATTTGCTGTTTGTTTTAGTTGATAGGCTATGTTTTTTTTAGGTTATTTTACCAACAGGGACAGTGGTCACAGTACAGTCCAGTGGTAGTCAATTTATAAATATATGGGTCAAACCATCTAGTGTAGACAGGGGTCAAACAGAAGGTAAAAAGCTATTTGAACTTTTATAGTACATGTTATGTATGTGACATTTGTAACAGGTACTAAAAAAGTTTAAAAAAAAGAACAAGGTTCATTCTTGACATATAATATAATATAATTCTTGATAATATATTATCTGAAAACACTTCTTTTTCCTCCAGGAATGTTATTTTTTTCAGTGTTTTCATATGAAAAATTAAAAATGTGTCTTATAAAGCTTACATATTTATAGCCCCCGCAAACAAAGTTTGGGGGGTATAAAGGAATCATCCTGTCTGTCTTTCTGTCCGTCTGTCCATCCGTCTGTCTACATTTCTTGTAAGCGCAACTCCTCTTAAACCACTTGAAGGATTTTGATGAAACTTTACACAAAGGAAGGACACTATATGGAGATGTGCTTGAAGGAATATAATTATTGTCCAAAACCAGGAAGGGGAGATAATTGGACTTTGACTTTTCGTTAATTCCCCATGTATGGGTTACAAAATGTACCTTGTAAGCGCAACTCCTCTTAAACCACTTGAAGGAATTGAATGAAAAGAACTCTATATGGAGATGTGCATGAAGGAATATAATTATTGTCAGAAACCATTAAGGGGAGATAATTCGACTTTTGAGTTTTCATTGATTCCCTACGTATGGGTTACCTCGTACACACAACTCTTAATCCACTTGAAGGATTTTGATGAAACTTTAGACAAAGGAAGAACACTATATGTACATGTTTAAAATGTCAAATAGGCTGAAAAAAGGTGAATTTTATATTTGTCTGACTTAGACAGAGTGTTTTTATTGGAACCCTTGGGAAAAGTTTATTCTTGAAGATTATATCATTGTGTCCATACTTGTATTGTGTCCACACTTGTACTGTGTCCGCACCTGTATTGTCACTCCACACCAACTTAATTTTGCACTTGCCATATAGATTCAGGGTTCAATGAGCGGGGGGTATTTTTGGCTGCCACAGCTCTTGTTTCTTATTTCTATCCAATAAAATACTTAAATAAACTAGAAGATACTGGTATATCAAACACAACATGCTGCTAGATGGAAAAGACACAAAGTTCAAAGGAAAAATAGTTTTTAGCTCACCTGACCCAAAGGGTCAGTCTGAGCTTTTGCCATCACTTGGCGTCCGTCGTCTGTCCGTCCGTCTTCTGTTAACTTTTCACATATTCATCTTCTCCTCTGGAACCACTGAAGCAAATTCAACCCAACTTTACAGGAATGATGTACTTAAGGTCATTTACTAAGATTGCTCATTTTGTTCCAATCCGATAAAAAGCATGGCCGCTAGCACGGAACATAGTTTAACATTGGACCCTATGGGAAAAATCACATATTCATCTTCTCCTCTGAGATGGTTGAAGCAAATTCAACCAAATTTTACAGGGATGCTGAAATATTGGTCCTTAACAAAGATTGCAGATTTCTTTCCGATCCGATATAAAACATGGCCACCAGCAAGGAACATAGTTTAACATTGGACCCTATGGGAAAATCACATATTCATCTTCTACTCTGAAACGACTGAAGCAAATTCAACCAAACTTTACAGGATTGATGTACTAAAGGTCCTTTACAAAGATTGCTCATTTTGTTCCAATCTGATAAAAAACATGGCCGCAAGCATGGAACATAGTTTAACATTGGTTCCTATTGGAAAAACACATTTTCATCTTTTCCATTGAAACCGTTGAAGCAAATTCAACAAGACTTTACAGGAATGATGTACTTAAGGACCTTTACTACGATTGCTCATTTTGTTCAGATAGGATAAAAAACATGGCCACCAGCAGGGAACATAATTTAACGTTGGACCCTATGGGAAAATCACTTTTTCATCTTCTCCTCTGAAACACTGAAGCAAATTCAACGTAACTTTACAGGAATGATGAATGGAAAGTCCTTAGCAAAGATTATTCATTCGTTATGATCTGATAGAAAACATGGCTGCCAGCATGGAACATAGTTTAACATTGGACTCTATGGGAAAATCACATTTTCATCTTTTCCTCTGAAACCTCTGACACAAATTCACCAAACTTAGAGGAATGATGTACAGAGGGATCTTTACAAAAATTACTCATTTCATTTGGATCAGGCAAAAAACATGACCTCCACTTCAGAACATAGTTTAACATTGGAGCCCAGTATGAGAAAGCCATCCTTTTCATCATCTTCTCTGAAACTATTCAAGCAAATTTAACTAAATGTATAGAAAGGCCTTTGCAAAAATAACTCATTTCAATAGGATCAGACAAAAACACATGTGCTAATGGAGAACACAGATAAATATTAGACCCCATTGGTAATAAAGATATTTTTGGTAATGCATGGCATAGAACAAGTTTGTCAGATGAGCGATACAGGGTCAGTCTCTTGAGTCTCTACCGGTAGTTTATTTACTATAATCTAATATCTATTTTTAACCACTGTATGTTACTATTTATCCACTTTCCAGTTCAAATTATTATGTGCCTATATCTAGGAGAATGAATTACTTTGTGTATATGCATAGGACTTTATGCCTATCAAGGAAATTATATTTCTTGTTGCCTGTGTCTACTGCCTGTGTTACTTTTGCTTGTGTCTTTGTCAATGAAAGACAGTGTTTTGCTTTTGCCAGTTATATGTGAGGCCATCTTTAACAAAATGTTTGTTTGCTGCTAATCAACTGTCAATTTAGATGTGAGTTGGTATGTAGGTGAATTTTTTTCCTCAAAAGATGTCAAAATTATTTTTGAAAATGTGCTGAGATAGAATAGAATTTTTTTCTGGGAAATGACAATAAATTTTTTTTAGTAGGTAGGTTTTTTATGAGTGGGTCGATAAAAAGCAAACAAATAATTTTTTAAGACTGGTCTGAATGAAGACATTTTTACTTTGTGTTTATGTACAAGACAATGCTTTTCTTTTTTCTATGTCCAGGGGAAGATTTTGCCTTGGACATATTTCTAGAACAATGTTTCACTTTCTGTCTCTATCTCTGTCTATGACAATTTGTTTTACCGGTACTTTCTCTCTTTGTCTATGTTATACTTTGTATATTTTGTATATTTGTATAAAACAATTTTTTTGTTTTTCATCTGTTTCAAGGACAATTAATCAATTTGTTACTTTTTAAGGACTTTGTGGATCATTTGATGGGAACAGGAATAATGATGTGTATCAACAAAATGGCCGACCAGATAACAACAAACGACCTCAGTGGTTCTGTATGAAATGGAAGTAAGTGTATTTTGTGTTCGTACATGAATTAAAACTTGGTCTAATTATCTGAAAATGTTCATTCTACGATAGTGTCCTTTCATTAACAATTAAAGGATATGGAGTAAATGCACAGGAGACAAAGTATTGTTACTGACACCGTAAATTCATGATAAAATTGATTTAAACATTTCCTGCTAAACCTTTACTTTCAAGTTTTTGTTTAAAATCTCATATATTTTTGTATTTTTGTAAAAAATGCAAACTTTCAGATACAAATTTTGGACAATTGTACTTGAATGAAGTGAGTGAATGAGCCAGTGATAGGAATTTGTCTTCAAATTTGCAATGAAATTTAGGGTTTAGTGACTTCAAGATAATCAACAACCAAATTATAATATTATTTGTTGTGTTGTTTTGTCCTGTCACATGTAAAATTCATTTCCCATTGCTTTGTGTTTGTTATTATACCCCCGCTTTAGCAGATGATATATAGTGATGATGGTGTCCGTTCGTCTGTCCATGCGTCCATTCGATCATCCGTTAGTCTCTGCCATGGGGTTCATACTTTGTGGCAACAACTCCTCTGAGACCACTTGGTGAAATTCAATGAAACATTCACAAAATGTTCAGTGCATATTGCCATTGTGCATCAACTATTTAAAAATTTGATTTGACTTGTTTTTTTTTGTTTTTGTTTTTGGCTGATTTTCTTATGCCACCCAGATCGAGGATTGGGGGTATATTATTTTGTCCTGTCTGTCTATGTGTTTGTCCGTGCACCCGAAACTTTAACCTTGGCTATAACTTTTGAACTATTCAAAATGGATTTATCATACTTGGCAGGTGTATAGGTCTAGCCAAGAGGAACATTAATATGCCCCCAAAATTTAGGTCAGGTCAAAGGTTAAGGTCACAGAGGTAAAAAAATTGGTGCTGGTGGCATATGTAGTGTTTCACAAACACATCTTGTTTACTTCTGGAATCAAATGGGGTACTGGGGGTATGTATGTGTGAGCTTTGCTCACAGTTTTCTTGTTTTTTATCAGAAGATATCTTGAATGTCATATTGAAATGATATTTTGGAAATGTATTAAGAAGTGGTATTATTTCAGGGCACGTCAGTCAATATTTTATGGTGTCTCAGCCAAGCCATTCAATTACATGAACACTTTCTGTAGCTGTATAGATGGCAAGGAAGTATTCTGTAACCGTGGACATGGTGTCATGTACTGCAGTTACTCAAGTAAGTAATAAGTTAAATGAACACAGTCTTACGTAGTAACTGAAGTAAATACATATAAAAATTCTATGCTATAAACACAGACTGGTCATGTACTTAAGGTATATTCTGTTAGCATGAACTCAGAAATTAAAAGTAAGCATTGTGTTACAATGAACACAAGGTCATATATTGCATTTGTTCAATCCAAATAAAACTAAAAAATGTATAGACTCCTGATTTGGATTTTTTTTCCTTTTGATGAACAAAATATACAAATTCACATCTTGGGATCACTTTCAGTAGTGATACCAAACATATTGGTCCACAAATGACTTCTGTAATAAGCATTTTAATGTTCTCCATAAAATGAAATTCAAGATCTGTTGAAAAAGATTAGAAAATTTACACTTAGTAAATACATGCACAAGACCTTCATTATCCCCTCGCCCTACAAAGTTTGGGAGGGGATATAGCGTTTCGCCCGTTTGTTCGTTAGTCTGTTTGTCCCTTAGTCTGTCCATCCGTTCAAACTTAAGACCATATATCTTTTGAATAACAAGTCATAGATGGACAAGATTTTGTCCATGATTGCATCTTGAATAATACTTGAGGTTGATATAAAGAATAGGTGGATTTGACGTACATTTCATGCATGAGTGACTCAGGTTAAAGTTTTTGTAAGAGTCTAATTCTGGGATATTACAACTCTTACAGGAATAATATTTTGTATGTTGATGCATCTTGTAAAGTTACAAAGCTCATGATAAAAATTAGGTTACTTTGACCTACATTTCATGCATGAGTGACTTAGGTTAACGTTTTTGTAAGAGTCCAGATCTGGGATACTACAATTGGTAGAGGAATAATATTTGGTATGTAGATGTGTCTTGTAAAGTTACGAAGCTCCAGATAAAAATTAGGTCACTTTGACCTACATTTCATGCATGAGTGACTAAGGTTAAAGTTTTTGTAAGAGTCCAGATTTTGGATACTCTAACTGGTAGAGGAATAATATTTTGTATGTAGATGCATCTTGTAAAGTTACGAAGCTCCAGATAAAAATTATACAATTCATGCATGAGTGGCTTAGGTTAAAGTTTTTGTAAGAGTCCAGATCTGGGATACTAAAATTGGCTGAGGAATAATTTTTTATACCCCCGCTTGAAAAGTTGGGGTATATAGTGATGGGGTGTCCGTCCGTCCGTCCTTCCGTCCGTCTTTCTGTCCGTCTGTTACACCAGAGGGTACCCATCTCTTATCCGCTGCTCCTCCTGAACTACTGAATAGATTTTCATGGAACTTCAACACAGTCTTTATGACATAATGGAGATGTGCACCTCCTATTTCAGAATTTGATTTGATTTATTTTTGGGGTTTCCCATAGCATAACATGGACTTAGCCATTACGTTACAAGTGGGTACCCATCTCTTATCCACTACTCCTCCATAGCCACTCAAAAGATTTTCATTAAACTTTAACACAGTTTTTATGAAATAATGTAGATGTACACCTCCTATTTCAGAATATGATTTGATTGATTTTTGGGGTTTCCCATAGTAAAGCATGGACTTAGCCATTACGTTACAACTGGGTACCCATCTCTTATCTGCTACTCTTCCTGAACCTGAACCGAATAGATTTTCATTAAACTTTAACACAGCCTTTATGACAGATGTGCACCTCCTATTTCAGAATTTGATTTGATTGATTTTTGGGGTTTCCCATAGCAAAACATGGACTTAGCCATTGCATTACAAGTGGGTACCTTCCAGTATTTCTTATCCTCTACTCCTCCTGAACCATTAAATAGATTTTCATGAAATTTAACACAGTCTTTATGACATAATGTAGATGTGCATCTCCTATATCAGAATTTGATTTGATTGATTTTTGGGGTTTCCCAAAGCAAAACATGGTCTTAGCCATTACCTTACAAGTGGGTACCCATCACTTATCCGTTACTCCTCCTGAACCACTGAATAGATTTTCATGAAACTTTAACACAGTCTTTATGACATAATGTAGATTTACATCTCCTATTTCAGAATTTGATTTGATTGATTTTTAAATTCTGGAATCAAATGTGGGTGCGGGGGAGGGGGTAGGGGGTATTTGTTAGTGAGCTTTTTCTAATTTTATGTAGATGCGTCTTGTAAAGGTACAAAGCTCCAGATAAAAATTAGGTCACTTTGACCTACATTTCATGCAAGAGTTACTTAGGTTAAAGTTTTGAAAGAGTCCAGATCTGGGATACTTCAACTCTTAGAGGAATAATATTTTGTATGTAGATGCGTCTTGTAAAGCTCCAGAAAAAAATTAGGTCACTTTGACCTGCATTTCATGTATGAGTGAATAGGTTAAAGTTTTTGTTGCAGTTTTGATCCTAGATATTACAAGTTGAAAAAGATCAGTCTTTCATCAGTAGATGCATATATATGCTATAGGTATTATGCTTCTGATTGAAATAAGGTCACTAAATTTCTTGCATGACTGGCTCAGATTTAAGTAACAAACCAGATCTTGAATGGTACAACTTTGTGGTGTTCTTATAATACTAGACAAACATTGAACAACTCGGCGTTTCCGACTGCCCCTTCTCTTGTTTGAGTATGCTAGTGAGGTATGTTATAGCTGTTCATTGTAAATTACAACTTTAGGCAGCCCACTGAAAATGGTAGAAAATATTACTTTAGTAACAATAGTCCTTGGTTGGACTCCTTCAAAATTTTTGTCTGCAAGTCTGGACCTCACCCAAGATGGCCATCGATAGAGAACTTGGTTTATCATTGGACCCTAAGAGAAAACACATTAAAAGATCTTCTCCCCAGAAACTACATGGCAAATTTGAAACAAACTCAATCAATATCGTGCCATGTTGGTAGTTGCCCCTTCTTGCAAAATGTGTATGGCAGGTCCACATTACATAACTCAAAAGAATACTGCCTGCATGGGACATAGTTTCATTGAAATTTTCCATTGGAACCAAAAAGCCAATTAAAACCAAACTTGGTCACAAAAGTTTGTGGGTTGTCCCCTTTGAAAAAATGTGTCCAGCATGTCTGCACCTCCTCCAAGATGGCTGCCTGCAAGAACATAGTGTTACATTGGACCTTATTAGCAAACAAATTAAAAGATCTTCTCTTCTGAAACTTAAATTACTTACTGTGGAAGTACTTTTATTCGTGGACACCAATTTTCGTGGTTTTCATAAAAAGCACTATTTCGTGGGTACTTAAATTCCTGGTTTCCAGTTCTGTGCATTACAACTCTGGGGGAAAATGTATTTCGTTTGGAACTTAATTTCGTGGTTTAAGCGAACCACGAAATCTACGAAAATTGGAACCCCACGAACAATTATACTTTCACAGTATCTAGTTGGAACTAATTTGATTCAGTTTGTCCTTAGTTTCCCCCCTTTTAGAAATATATCTGCCAGGTCCAAGAATATCACATCCCAGATTGACTGTCAGTGGGAAACATACTTTAACCTTGGACCATGTGAGAAAACATTCAAAGAACTTCTCCGCAGAGGTGTCTTAGTCAGCTGCAACCTAACTTGTTCATAGATGGTTGGTCACCTCTGAAAAAATGCACAGGCAAGTCCGCAACTAATCAAAGCTAGACACCTGGGGTGAACTAAGTTTAATATTTGACCCTATGGGGAAAACACTTTCAAAGATCATCTCCTCTTCAGCTACTGGGCAAATTTTGAACCATACTTGGTAACAATTTCCCAAGTTTGCCCCATTGAAAAATGTTTCAAACAAGCTTGCATCACATTCAAGATGGCCACCAGTATAGAACATATAATTGAAGGATAACATTGGACTATATGAAAAGGTCTTTAAAGATCTCTGAGGCCAATAAGCCAATTACATTTAGATCCAAAATTATTGTTCCCATCATATTGGTTCCATGTTTAAATGCAAAAGAAAAGTTTAGAGAATAGAATAACAGATAACGCTATTTTTGACTTGTATATGATGGTAAAGGACAACAAAGATTTGAAATGTTTGAGTTTTGGGTCCTAAGTGAGCAATAACTAATTGTAGTTTGTATTATGTATATTTTTTTCCAGAGTATGACATTACCACTACCATCCTAAGACAAGCTAAAATACCTCAAATACACAACAGACACAGAAGAGCTGTAACAGATAATGTAACTCCAGTAACTACAGCTATTACTGTAACTGACGTAAGTTTTTTTTTTTTATTGAACATAGATCTACTCTAGCTAGGATTGTCATAAGTGCTATATATGCTACAATGTAGGTCAGATGTTGCTCTAGTAGAAAGCTCTCATCATCTAGTATAATTTATTTTCACCATGGTATATGAAGGATTGCTAGAGTGGAGTTTTGTATGCAGTCATCTAAGTCTCCCACTCTAAATTTGAATAAAAACTAGAATTATCCTTTATAGGACTAAAAATACCCCCTGCAACAGTATGTCAAATTTCAACTATTGCTTTCTGTAAAATCCGAAAAATATTATGATATTCTGCCAAAATGGTTGGTGCACATGTTCAATGTTTATAGAAACATTGTGCAAAGTTTCAGACCTGAGATGGGTTGATTACACAAAAGAAGGTACCCTGTCTATAGAATATTGTCCAAAAATTACTGTGTACAACTAGCCCTAAAATCCAGAAAAAAATTAAAATGTAACCATAAGATGAGGTGCACATGTTCAATGTATATAGAAACATTGTGCAAAGTTTCAGGCCTCTTGATATATATTGTCCAAAAATGACTATTTCAACCCGGAAAACATTATAAATGTAACCAGAATTAGAGGTGCACATGTTCAATGTATATAGAAACATTGTACAAAGTTTTAGATCTCTTGGTAAAAATCTGTAGGAGGAGTTGATTACACGAAATGGGGACCCTGTCTATTGCTTTTTGTCAAAAAATGAACAAGTTCAACTATCTGTAATATCCAGAAAATTCACAAAATGAAACTGGAATATGAGGTTCACATGTTCAATGTAAAAATCCTGCAAAGTTTCAGGTCTCTTGCTAAAATCTGTTTGAGGTGTTGATGATTTAGAATTTTGTCAAAAATGACCAAGTTCAACTATAAGTAAAATCCGGAAAATTCATAAAATGAAATCTGAATATGAGGCTCACATGTTCAATGCACTTTTTATATAGAATCTTCCTGCAAAGTTTCAGGTCTCTCAATAGAAAGCTGTATGAGGAGTTGATTTCACAAAATTAGTACCCTATTTGAATGCACAGACAGACTGAAAACTATATACCCCACTCGAACTTTATTTAGGGGGTATAAGAATACATGAAGTCTAAAGTCTTCCAATTATTTGGAACCTTTCTCTAAGCAGCTCAGATTTTTATTGCACTCTGTTATCTCAAGTCCTTCACTTCCCTGCCTCCTTTTACGTCCTAGTAAGTAATAGATGACATTTCAATCAAAGTAAAATGATTGTTTTATGGAAATTAAAAACAACTGAAATATTTATGGTTTGAAACAATTTTAATTGAATTTTTTTTTTTTATTTATGAAATAATGAATGATGATAAAAACTGATGATAAAGTACAGCACTGATATACATTGTAAAAGTTCAATGATTAAAGTCTGTAATGAATGATATGACATTTAAAATGAAATGAGTTTGAAGAAGATAATAAGCACATTAATCAAATGAACATAAAAGGATTTCTGCATACTTGTCACTAATACTGTTCTTAAACTTAAAATTGTATATACTTCATAATGCTTGTGATATGTGTATGAAGTCTGTTCCATATGTCAAAAATGCAATCTTCGTCACAGAGTCACTGTTCCAATATTTACATGTATAATGCTGTTTACTAACATACATGTACAGTCACTGTTCCGATGTTTTTGGTGAAGAAAGAATAATATTCATTAACAGAAAGTCACTATTCACATGTTTGTAATGCTGATCTTCATCACAGTCACTGTTACCATATTAAACATTTACATACAGTTATTGTCCTCCTGTTTGTTGTTGAAATACATCAATAGAATCTCCATCTTCCATGTCTAACTGTGTTGGTGTGTCTGTTTCACTGATAGGATTCCCATCAAATCTGAATCGTACTGACCCCATATTTAATCCAGCTCTCTCACAGTAAGCAGACATCAGTTTACGTAGGGGTGTCTTGTGTTTAATTTTAAACTGTACCACATTTCCATCTTGTCCAGTAACTTTCAGGTTAATGTGTTCGCTGCCTTCAGCCTTGACTTCGCTTTCAGTTGTGCCTGTCATGGTTGTATAAGATAGTAGAAATTCTGAAGTAGGTTAAAATAGTTCCTCTGTCTTTTCAAACTTCTTGATGATTGTAAGCAACTTGTCACTTTCTGGAACTTTGCTAGTACAATAAACAGCAGGCAGATGTGTGCTGATTGGAAAATTCAAATTTATTTATACCTTAAATTATAATTAGATAATTTGACAGGTGTCTAATATTACTCAGGTAATCAGTTGATCATAAATACTCAGGTATCTAATTAATCCTGACAACACCTGCTGCAGGTAATAACTAATTTTGAACAAAACCTGCCACAGGTAATTGTCACATTGTTGCTATTGTTTTTAAGTTTTATTGCCTGTAGGTAATTATGTAATTTTCCTGGGTAATTGTATATTGTATAGGATTATTTTTAATTTAATAGAAAGATGACATACAAAAATGTATGACATTTCCATTTATTGAAGCTCAAGAGATAATTTTTTTCAGATGTAATAAACATAAATTATTATTATTTTATCTGATATAATTCATTTTAAAAAGTTGAAGATATGTTTTGTTATTACATGTAACATAAAAACGATATGTAAAAAATAGTTTATATATATTTATTTAATCTTATATTTCCAAGGAAATTAGATGATGTTGATTTCAAATTCATATAATTAAAACATTTTAAAAGTCGATTTCACATTCATATAATTTCAACAGTCTAAAATTAACTCCTTAGACACTTAATACTACCCCCTTTTGATACAAGATCTTTTGAAGATGTTTTATTGATATCAGTTTGAAATCAACAGCAATCAATGATTTGGAAAGTATTGATTTCATTTTTAACATTGAATTTCTTATATTTAGGTTGGCAAAATAGAGTTCACCATATTTAAGGACTATCTGCCATGGATCCTTGTATCTACATTTATAAATATTCTACCTCTTGTAAATTCCTGAAAATCTAATGGGACAAACTTATATATTCCATATGCGTTTCACGACATTTGAGCGAATTCATACCTCATTTGAGCCAAAATAAATCAATGTTGGAGCCAAAGAGAATCCACATTTGAGCCAAAAAGAAACCATTCATTTGAGCCAGTTAAAATAAATATCGTTGTTTTACTACAACTATTAAAGTCAGTGGGAGAAAGGTTTCATCTAACGGACCTGTAACTTTTTAATTTGTTTTTAGCTCACCTGGCTATGCCAGGGTGAGCTTTTGCCATCACTTGGCGTCCGGCTTCTGTCTTCCATCGTCCGTCCGTCGTGAACTTTTCATTCAAAGGTCTTCTCTGAAACTACTGGGCCAATTGGAACCAAACTTGGTCACAATGGTCCTTAGATGGTCCCTTCAAAAAAAGGTATCCGACAAGTCCGTACCTCATCCAAGATGGCCGTCAGCGGGGAACATAGTTTAAACATTGGACCCTATGGAAAAGACGGTGTGTAGAAATACCGCAAAGGACTTCTTAGTGCACCAAGAACCATAAAAGTGCACTAAGAACCATAAAAGTGCACTAAGGACATGTTATAGTAATCTATCTTGATGAATTCTCTGCCAATCAAGGCAAACCTCCAGTATATGGCCGGAGTACGCCGCGATATATATATAATATAGTGGTAGCACCGCAACCGGAACACAAACCAATTAAAACCAGGAGTTAACATATAAAAAATTGAACACATGCCATTAAATGTAGGTTAGTATAAAGTTATGTACAAAATATACATAAGTACCTGTATAAAAATCAGTTAAGCTGCAATGATCGAGGCTTAAGGCCTAAAACAGCTATTGGATTTAAAATAAATTAAAAATTAAAAATTAAAAATATATACACTCCATGTACAGGCCCTATTCCATGTGCCCATAGAATATCAGAGTGGGAACAACTGAGAGTGACTAATAAAAAGAATATTTATTTCAAAAATTAAAAGGATTTAATACAGGCCCCTATTTATGGGTAAATAAAAGGTAAAGCCATCCATATACTAAGATGCACGATGCAATTAAAAGATAAGATTATAGGTATGCTATGTGCACAAAGGAGGCTGAATAGGAATTGTTATATAAAAATATGTTATTTTGTAAATTTTGGTTAAAATTGGTGATTGAATAACTAAGTTATTAGCAGTTTTGTAGGCACGCGCCAACTGCTTTGCTTAATCACGTGATGATTGATTGTTGATTGCCAATTAGCAGCTGTAAAATAAATAAACATATAAGGTGTGAGCTATTATTTTATTATAAAGCAGTGTGTATGAGCGATTAATTTGCATAATCAAAAAAAAATAAAACAAAAACAAAAAATAAATAAATAAACAAACGAAATCAAAAACAAAAGTAAAAAATTAATTATCTGAAAACATTTATAAAAATAAAAATTCAGAGTAAAAAAGGAAATTAAATAATTTGCTTTTGGGGTAATAAAAAATGAGTAAAATTTAGTAATATTTAAATAAGCAGCATTCAATACTTGACATCAATATTTTTTATTTTATATGAATTACATTATTCAGCATCACTTTTTTATACTCTTTAATTTAATATGGACGGTACATGAGGGTGGACTACATCATCCATTGATGTTTAGGAGAGATTGCAAGAGGAATATTTTTGTTAAGATGTTATTTTTTTTTCACTGTTGACTTTGAAATAACGAAAATAAAAGATTTCTCGAATCGAATAGAATAATCAATATTTTCCAAGTATATCCTGATTAGTTAAATCAGTGAAACAAACACTTCTTGACCAGTTTAAGCAAGATTGGTTATCTAAAGTTCACGAATCACAAAAGGCTCTAAATTATAGAATTTATAAAGACAAAATAGAATTTGAAAATTATTTTAAAATTTTAGATGATAGAAATTGCATCACTCTATTTAGGTTTAGAACTACAAACCATAAACTTCCTATTGAATCTGGAAGATGGCAAAATATTCCAAGAGAAAATAGGAAATGTAATCTTTGCTAGACACAAGATATTGGTGACGAATACCATTACATATTAAAATGTCCATCCCTTTGTGAAGAAAGAAAACAATATTTGAAATCTAAATATTATACCCGGCCAAATACTTTTAAATTCAATGAAATAATGAACAGTAGAAATCCCCCAGATCTATTCAAATTGTGCAAATTCATACGCGTGATCAATAAAAAACTAGATTCTCCAGGGTAGTCACATTTGCGTTATTGTAATTTTTTATTTACATCATAGTGAAATTTTCTGTACTGTACCTCTGTGTGCTACATTCTATATTATGTTTGTATTATTCTATTCTATGTGATATTTGTTTCTCTGTACCAAATTATGGTTTTTAGAGAATAAAGATATATAAACCTAATTTACCGTTACAGGAAGAAACGTTTTTAAAACCGATAAAAGGATTTTTTTTCTGTGCTTGCGAATACTGTTATCCATAGTTCTCTTATACATTTTCTCCAGTCTTTTTGTTTCATTGTGTAACTGTGGAGAGAAATTTCGTTTCATCTTTCTCTTCGATTTCTTATATTGTTTCCTAGCAGATTTGCAGTTCTCATCAAACCATGGTTTAGATTCACGACTATTTTTGTTTGTGTATCGGCGCAAATGAAAGAAATAATCGGCGCAAATGAAAGGAAAAATCGGCGCAAATGAAATGCAAATCCTGTATTTAAAATATATAATATATGTAATGCCAGTGGTGGAATTAAAATTCATAGTACAAATTTGTTTTCAAATCTAAGTCATTAGTAGTAGAAATGCGCATATGCAGAAACTAAATTAACAGTTACTTCGGCGCAAATGCAAAACGCCAGGGAAGAAACAGAGGTGGATATAATAATTTACCAAAAATTCTAAAATAGTTCTTTTAAATAACAAAATACCGAAGTAACTGTTAATTTAGTTTCTGCATATGCGCATTTCGACTACTAATGACTTAGATTTGAAAACAAATTTGTACTATGNCCCCACAAACCTTTGACAGATTTGGCTGATATTTTGTGGGGTGTCATGATAATGTCGTTTTCTTAAGCTTTTCATTTAATATGCAAGTACCGAACGTGTCAAAATATAATGGAATTCATCGCCAATTTCGTTTGAATCACACTTAAGCACATCTTCTATATTCGCTGGAAATAATCGCCATCGATCTGTTTCTAAAGAAAGTATATTGTTTGCGAATCTAAATTTGCAAAATAAATATTTTTGTCATCCAATATTGAAATAATTTTCATATTCCAAAGAATTTGTATACATTCGATAATTGAAAGTTTACGGTGAACATATAATCGAGAACCTTTTTTTGTTTGTTTTTTTTTTCTAGTTTATTACCACGTTTTACTTATAAAATATTGGTTCATCCAAACATATGATAATCCAATTCTATTCAAGATTTGTTTTACGTTTTTTCATCCAAGGAATATTCACATCATATTTATTTAAATCGAAGGAAGGTTCTATTGTTTCCCAGTTAAACACACTGGTACCGTCTCCCGATGAATGAATGAAAAAAGTCCCGACCAGAATAAGGATGAGGGTTTATTACAAACATACTATATTCTTTTCCATTGAAAACTGTAATGCAATTTTACTACACAAACAGGAGAATGCAAGAGAATTACGCAAATGGAGCGTAAGCACAAAAAGCTTCAATTTTGGCGCAAAAGGAGATCGCCTATAATTTTCAGTCAGTTTTAGTGAAGTATCCCTCTGATAATCCGTAATCGTTTCTTCCTGTAAGTCCATCCTCATGTACCGTCCACATTAAATTAAAGAATTATTAAAAAGTGATGCTGAATAATGTAATTTATAAAAAATTAAAAAAATTGATGTCAAGTATTGAATGCTGCTTATTTATATATTACTAAATTTTACTATTTTTTTTACCCCAAAAGCAAACTATTTAATTTTCATTTTTACTCTGAATTTTTATTCCACAGTAAATGTTTTCAGATAATTAATTGTTTACTTTTGATTTTGATTTTGTTTGTTTTTTTTTTCATTATTAAAATCAAACGCCCATACACACTTCTTTATAATTGTTTGTTTATTTGACAATCAACAGTCAATCATCACGTGATTAAGTAAAACTACAAAACTGCTAATAACTCAGTTATTCAATCACCAATTTAAACTAAAATTTACAAAATAACATATTTTTATATAACAATTCCTATTCAGCCTCCTTTGTGCACATAGCATACCTATAACATGTCCTTAGTGCACTTTAATGGTTCTTAGTGCACTAAGAAGTTCTTTGCGGTATTTCTACACACCGAGGATTTATGGATGTACTGTACAAAATTTCAGTGATGAAAAAAACTGCCGTTGTTTTATAAAACGGTCACATCTAATCTTTCAAAAGGGCTTCTCTAAATAAGAGTTCTCGTGTGTTTGAATGCAGATATGTATACCACTTACTAGTAAAATGAGCTTGCAGGACTTGATCACGAGTCTCTAATATGGGACTTTCGAGATGAGAGTTTTCCAGGAAAGATTTTTAAAAAGTAAACAAGAGATCTTCATGTTCCAGAAGCTATCAATGTATATTGTATGCGCATATTTATCATTGATTATGAGTGATCGGTTGTTCAAAACTTTTAGCGCTGTATGTAAACTTTTTTAATGTCAATTAAAATCTACGTGACGCATATTTCGGAACTCTCCGAATTAATTTACATTTTGTTTGTATTATTATTGTCATTATTTTATCCAATGGGTCATTGATCCAGCTCTGTCCCACTTTTCTGGTATACTGGAAATACAAATTTACAAAAGGTTAAATAAATAATAAACCTATTTCTGCTCGATTTTGCTTACCAGGTAAGAACAATAAAAATAATTACTCAACAAATGCTATGTCACAGTTGAATAGATGATCAAAGTATGCATTTACCATGATTTCAGTCGTAAATCATGTCCAGTGCTGTTGAAAATATTTACATGCTTATTGTCAGATCATAGAGAAATGTATACATCATTCATGTATACTTTGGTTCAATTTGCTTGGAGATTATCTTCATACTTTCTATGCTTAAAATTGCTTCAGTACTATCAATACGTTCTATGCTTCAAATTGCGTCAATACTATCAAAGGTGATGATCACAATATTTTTATAGACATAGACATAGTCTTATGCTTGGCGTTGACGGAAAGACTTCAATGTAGGGTTTGATTCAGTTTGCATCTTAATAGTTTCAGAGGTTATGACCAAACTATGTTTTATCTAGAATACACTAGAATAATCGAGTCCGGGCTGCTTTTACATTTGCTTGCTTGATTGATTGATTGATTACTTAGAGTTTAACGTCCAGTGAGCAATATTTCAGCTATATCAGGACGAGAACAAGTTGATCAAATAAAAAAATTGTAAGTAAAAGAAGACAGAAATAAAGGTGGAAGGGACACTGGAAAAGGGGAGTATGGGTAGGGGTAGGAAATTTAGCCTTCTATACGAGACCAAGTGACTCTGCTCTTTTTAGAAAAATATAGAAGGGGTCTTTATACTTCATGGAGTATGGCGTCTCTCCACACAGTTCGGCTATTATGGTTCGCTTTCCGTATTATGCCCTGACTTTCCCGCATAGACAGGGTATTTCCCTATCCACCAGCTGGCCATGGCACTCGGCAGCTCTGTAGCCTGAGCCCGTGAAAACCGATTCAGGTGCCGGGCTTATACATTTAATCTCCGAAAATTGAAAAAAAAAATGTCAAGTAAAATGAGGGGGCGAACAGGGTGTGTCTCTCCTTTCTCTCGTCCCTCTCCTTTCTTCTGCCCATTTTCTCAACGTATCCCTTTCATTTTCTTTTCTCCCTTCCCACTTCTTTTTCCCGTCCTCTCTTATTTAATTATTTGTTACCACTGGGTCGAAGCCTCTGCTGGTGGACTGTTAGTCCCCGAGGGTATTCACCAGCCCAGTAGTCAGTACTTCGGTGCTGACCAGAAAGCCGATTCTATTTTGAACCTTGCAATATCTAAATTTTTGTAAATTTTTTTGAAAACTAAGGAGTATCTCCCTCACGCAAAGCTCTGTCCTTAGCTGTTTTTT
>MJUU01035970.1:82475-94588 GCA_002080025.1 Modiolus philippinarum
ATTTCAATGAAATTTGGTTTCCAAATAGGTATTGATGTTGCAACTTCAAAATCGATGTTGAAAATTATAAGTGACTGCCGTTTTCAAAATGGCCACCAAGAAAGGCGGGAAAATTAAATGTTGTCTGACTTCAATGAAATTTGGTTTCCCAATAGGTATTGATGTCACAACTTCAAAACTTAGGTTGAAAATTGTTTGCTGACTGCCATTTTCAAAATGGTTGCCAAAAAAGGCGGGAAAATTGTTTTTTGACCACCATTTACAAAATGATGTCCAGCCCAAAAAAGAGAAATAGCTAGTACAACATGATCAGACTTTAAATACTGTTCAAGATATTGGTGGTGTTGGAGGTATTAAAGTTTGAGAGACTGATGATCAACTGTATAACTTACAATGTTACCACAATTGTGGCAACTGAAAGCCAGGTGAGCGATACAGGCTCCTGGGAGCCTTTAGTTTTTATACCACCGCAAAAATTTTGCGGTCGTAATATGGTATGGCGTTGGCGTCAGTGTTGTCGTCGGCGTCTGTGGACAGCATAACTTTGGTTCTAGTGGACAGATTGTTATCAAATTTTAGTATGATGTTTGTTGGTACATGCTTTAGCCCAGGGTTTAATTTCGTGTTCCTTGCCCTGACCGTTTTAGAAAAAGGGGCCAAAAGGGGGTTAAATTGGGTATATTTGTGTTTGTGGACTGCATAACTTTTGTTCTTGTATACGGATCATTTTCAAATTTAAGTATGATGTTTCTTGGCACATGCTTAAGCCAGGGATTTAATTTTTCGTTCCCTGCCTCGCGGGTTTTAGAAAAAGGGGCCAAAAAGGGGTTAAATTAGGTATTTTCTTGTCTGTGGACAGCATAACTTTGGTTCTAGTTGATGAATTGTTTTCAAATTTTAGTATGATGTTTCTTGGCACATTCTTGAGAACCTTTTTTTCCCTTTAGTTTGTGGCCCTACCCATTTCAGAATTAGGGGCCAAAAAGGGTTAAATTGGGTGTTTTCATATATCTGACTGTAGAATGTTTAGTATTTATCAGATTTTGATGGCGTTTCTGTCAGTGTACTCCTTAGAAAATTTCCAATCTACAGTATGCCAACGGATTTCATGTAGCATATACCGTTCACAAGATAAATGTGGCCCAAAGGGGCGAATTTAAAAAATTTTAATTTTTATACGACTGCAAAAATTTTGCAGTCGTATTATGGTATGGCGCTAGCGTCGGCGTTGACGTCTGTGGACAGCATAACTTTGATTCTAGTGAATGGATTGTTACCAAATTTTAAGCATGATGTTTATTGGCACAAGCTTAAGCCCGGGTTTTAATTTCGCGTTCCCTGCCCAACCCGTTTTTGAAAAAAGAGGCAAAAAAGGGGCCAAAAAGGGGTTAAATTAGGTATTTTCGTGTCTGTGGACAGCATAACTTTGGTTCTAGTGGACGGATTGTTTTCAAATCTTAGTATGATGTTTCTTTGAACATTCTTGAGAAACTTTTTTTTCCTTTAGTTTTTGGCCCCACCCATTTCAGAATTAGGGGCCAAAAAAGGGTTAAATTGGGTGTTTTCACATATTTAACTGTAGAATCTTTATTATTTATTGGATTTTGATGGGGTTTGTTTCAATGTGCTCCTGAGGAAATTTCCAATCTGTGGTATGCCAACGGATTTCACGTAGCATGTACCGCCCACGAGATAAATGGGCCCAACAGGGGCTAATCTCAAAAAAATTAATTGTTTTATTTTAAGTCCGATTTTGATGCAGTTTTTTCAATGGATTCCTTGTGAAAAATTAATATGGCACTCAGCTATTAGATTTTTGGTAACTTGTTTCCTTTCCCAGCTATGAGGGGCCGAAGGGGCCAAAATTGCGAATTTGCAGATTATGTAGAATTTCTATTTTTCATCGGATTTCAATGGGATTTTTTTTTCTTTATATTCCCCTTGATCTAAGCTTTCAATGGTATGTCAACAGATTTAGCGTAGCTCTTACCGTTTCCGAGCTACAAGGGGTCAAAGGGGCCAAAATTGCAATTTTTCTAAATATGTCAAATCTTTATTTTTCATCAGATTTGGATGGGATTTTTTTCTTTGGATTCCTCTTGATCTATAAAGCTTTCAGAGGTATGTCAATGGATCTGGCATAGCTCTTACCGTTTCTGAGCTACAAGGGGTCAAAGGGGCCAAAATTGCAATTTTTCTAAATACTGTATGTCAAATCTTTATTTTTTATCGGATTTTGATGGGATTTTTTTCTTTGGATTCCTCTTGATCTAAGCTTTCAGTAATATGCCAAAGGATTTGGCGTAGCTCTTAAATTTTCCGAGCTACAAAGGGTCAAAGGGGCCAAAATTGCTATTTTTCTAAATAAGTCAAATCTTTATTTTTCATCAAATTTCAATGGATTTTTTTTTTATTTCAATGGATGTAAAGTGTTAGTTGATAGTAACATATTTTGCATAGCTCTTACAGTTTTTTTTTATCAATAAGTGATCAAAAGGGTTGATTTTTTCCGTAGTTTGTTTCCAGCTAATATTAACTGTATCAATCTTCTTTTTGTGTCCATCTAATAATTGTGTCAAGCTCTTTACTGTGTCCACATTCACTTTGAACTACTTTTGTTGAAATTTCAGTGGTCGACATGCTACGGTCGTATCATGCTGCGCTCGGCGTAGCCCTTTATTTATTTTTAGTCCGATTTTGATGCAGTTTTTTGCAATGGATTCCTTACGACAAATTAACATAGCCTTGCACCATCAGATTTTGTATAACCTGTATCCTTTCCAAGCTATGAGGGTATCAAACAAGACCAAAATTGCAAACATACAGATTACTAAAATTTTTATTTTACATCAGATTTTGATGGGATTTTTTCCTTTGGATTCATCTCATTGCAAGCTTTCAGTATTTTGCCAACAGATTTGAGATTTGACATAGCTCTTACAGTTTCTGAGCTATAAGGGGTCTAAGGGGCCAAAATTGCAATTATCAGAAATATGTGAAATCTTTATTTTTCATCATATTTTGATGAGATTTTTTCTTTGGATTCCTCTCATTGTAAGCTTTCAGCAGTATGGCAATAGATTTTGCGATGCTCTTAAGGTATCCAAGCTATAAGGGGTCAAAGGGGCCAAATTGCAATATTTCAAAATATGTGAAATCTTTATTTTCATTGGATTTCAATCCAAGTTTTTTCTTTAGATTTCTCTTGATGTAAGCTTTTAGTTGGTAGTCAACAGATTTTGCTTAGCTCTTATGATATCCTAAAAATAAGGGATTAAGAGGGCTAATTTTTGTTTTCACTAGTTTTTGTCCAGTTAATTACTATGTCCAGATTCATTTTAGTTTACACTTGTTCAAATTTCAGTGGTCGACATGCTGCAGTCGTATCATGCTGCGCTGGGCGTAGCCCGTTACATACCTGCCAACTTTCACGATTTTGGCGTGATCTACACGATTTTAACCTTTTGTCACGATGTCATGATCTTGAAACGAAACTTTGGCAAAAAACACGATTTTGAAGAAATTCGCGCGAAAAAATGTTTGTTTACACGATTTGGTTGTTGAAAGGGAGATAATCCAAATTCTCGAAAGGAAGTTAACCATATTCTCGATATTAGCCAATCAGAATCGGGTTTACAGCAAGCACTGCTTTTTGTTTCCCTTTAACAGTGAAAGCTAAGTTAAAATTTAACAGAACATAAAACACAAAATGGTCCAAAAACAGTTCACAACTGATTTATTTGACCAAAAATATTTAAGAACCAACAGAAATGCCCAAAAACACAATAAAAGAGGAATGTCTTGCCTCCCTCAATAAAAAGTAAAATCTTCTATAACTCCTAGATATTTGTATTTGATAAAAAAGAGCATCAAGTATTACACAAAAAACTTCGCGTAAAACGCCGTGAACTCTCACACGACTGAAAAGGAAGGTCGCGCAAAAAAAAAACCCATGGAGATTTTCAAAAGTTGGCAGGTATGCCATTATTACATGCTCTTTTGTTCAATAACTGGAGGAGAAAATGTTCACATTACTTTTGTCTCTGGGGGAGGAGAGAAACCACTGGGTCACACACTATCTAGGGTGATAATTGAATAATACTAATGTCTGATTGTCTGTCTGTCCATCTGTTTGTCCATCCATCTGTCTGACCGTGCGTTTCATATGTCGTACCCTTACCTCTTTAGCCAATTCACTTCAAACTTTGAAGAGGTATTGGATATTTTAACTTCACGATCAGTATACTTTTTATACGACCGCAAAAAAATTTTTGAGGTCGTATAATGGTATGATACTGGCGGCTTCGGCGTCTGTAGACACTTCGTTTCCGTGCGATAACTTAAGTTCTGGTTGACAAATCTTTATGAAATTTTTAAAACAATGTTCCTTGGCACAAAGTGAAGACTGGGATTGCTTTTGGGTATTGTAGCCCCTCCCGTTTCTGAAAAAAGGGCCAAAAAGGGCCAAATTGGGTGTTCTCATATATATGGTTGTAGAATATTTATTATTTATCAGATTTTTATGGGGTTTCTTTCAGTGTGCTCCTTATTAAATTTCCAATCAGTAGTATGTAAAACAGATTTCACATCGCACGTACCGTTCATGAGATAAATGGGGCCCTAACAGGGGGAATCCAAAAAAATTTTTTTTTAATTTTAAGTCCGATTTTGATGCAGTTTTTTTCAATGGATTCCTTATGAAAAATTAATGTAGTGCTCAATTATTAGATTTTTGTTAACTTGTTTCCTTTCCGAGCTATGAGGGGCCAAACGGGGCCAAAATTGCAAATTTGCAGATTACCTAAAATTTTTTATTTTTCATCGGATTTCGATGGGATTTTTTTCTTTGGATTCCTCTTAATATAAACTTTCAGAAGTATGTCAATGGATTTAGTGTAGCTCTTACCGTTTCCGAGCTATAAGGGTTCAAAGGGGCCAAAACTGCAAATTTGCAGATTACCTAAATTTTTATTTTTCATCAAATTTTGATGGAATTTTTTTTTTTATTCCTCTTGATATAAGCTTTCAGTAGTATGTCAATGGATTTAGCGAAGGCTATTACCGTTTCCGAGCTATAAGGGGTCAAAGGAGCCAAAACTGCAAATTTGCAGATTACCGAAAATTTTTATTTTTCATCTGAATATGACAGAATTTTTTCCTATGGATTCCTCTTGATTTAAGCTTTCAGCAGTATGTCAATGGATTTGGCGTAGCTCTTACTGTTTCCCAGCTATAAGGGGTCAAAGAGGAATCATAAGGAGTCATAAGGGCTAATATTATATATTCCGTAGTTTGTGTCCAGCTAATTACTGGGTCCATCTCCTTATTGTGTCCATCTAATTATTTTGTCAAGCTGTTTAGTATGTCCATACTTACTTTAAAATAACACTTGTTTAAATTTCAGTGGTCAACATGCTGCGGTCGTATCATGCTGCGCTCGGCGTAGCCCTTTATTGTGAAATTGTGATTTGTCTTGAAAGAGTTATGGGACTTTATTTGTCAATTTTAATGAAATTTTTTACATGTCGCTTTCTAACTTGACAAACTTTTAGCCGATTCTATTTGAAAGCTTACAATATCTAAATTGTTGTAAATTTTGTTGAAAACTAAGGAGTATCTCCCTCATGCAAAGCTCTGTCGTTAGCTGATTTTGGCTTTACATTTAGATCATATTGGTTATTTGTTCTCTATCAGTTTTTACACATCTTTTAGTTTATGGTTTTCCAAACATTTAGATTTTATCTGCACTGAAGAGACATAAGTTGTCGAAATGCGCATTTGCTGAAATTAAATTCACAGTAACTTCGGTATTTTGTTATTTGTTACCACTGGGTCAATGCCGCTGCTGGTGGACTGTTAGTCCCCGAGGGTATTCACCAGCCCAGTAGTCAGTACTTCGGTATTTAGTTATTTGGTCAATTGACATAAACCTTTTAGAGGTATTGGATATGATGGCCTCATGATCTGTATTCTTTTTCATGGAATTTTGATTTTATGCCCCGCCCATGAATGTGGAAGGGGCATATAGTGTTACCCTTGTCCGTCCTTCTGTCTGTCCGTACGTCTGTACGACCGTACGTCCATACGTTTGGTTAACTTTTGTATTTAAGTATATTTCTCAGAAACGGTAAGAGGAAGAACAATTATAGTAAGCCAGTAGGTAGATATTTGATATTACTACAGAGTTCACCAGGTAGTTTGACTCTCTGACCTACATTTCATGCTTGAGTGACTCTTGTTAAGTTTTGTGTTGAAAACCATTTCTCAACAAGTACACATTATTAGACAATGATGTGTTATCAAATTAATTACCCTGATGAGTACTACTAAAATCATTGACAATTAGGCGGCTTTGACCTATATTTTATGCATCTGTGACTTTGGTTAAGTTTTGCGGTAAAGTCCTTTCTCAACAATATAGTTTTGTCAATCTTGGTCCACACAAGGGAAATCCAGATCAGAATAGGGATTGACCAATGAAATCCATAGAAAGGTCAATCCATGACGTCACACTTTAACTATAGTTCGACAAGAGTCGAGTGGACTATTACTCTTGTTTGGCAAGACATGCGCAGTTAACCATAACATTGAATAATCTTCTGGTACAATAGAGAGTTCGATCTTGCTATCGTTGAACAATATTTATTATTGTTGTGGATCGAACTGCCTCATTTTCTCTTTAAAACCACCAAATTTTACACCTGTCAAAATAAACCGCTTTACGGTAAGACAATGAGTTTTCATCAAATTAATTGCTTTGATGAGTACTACCCAAATCAATGACAATTAGGTGGCTTTGACTTACATTTTATGCTTCAGCGACTTTGGTTAAGTTTTGTGTTAAAGTCCATTTTTCAACAACTACACATCATAAGACAATAATGTTTCATCAAATTAATGGCCAAGATGAGTATTGCCCAAATCATTGACAATTGAGTGGCTTTGACCTACTTATGCTTCAGTAACTTTGGTTAAGATTTGGGTTGAAGTTTATTTCTCAACTATACTATGTATTGTAGCATCAAGATATTTATAGAGGAGGAGGGGGTATACTGTTTTACCTGTGTCCGTCATTCCGTAATTCTGTCCGTCACATCTTTCGTAAAGCTTTACTCTGCAATGGTAAATGATACAAAATTGAAATTTTGTCAGAAGCTTTGTGTAGTCATGCCATATTGTGGGATGCATTTTCAGACCTGTCGGGATGCTACTTCCTGTTTACCGACTTAGTCAATTTTTCATTATTTTGTGTGTCCGTCACAACGTTCGTAAATGGTAAATGATACAAACTTGAAATTTTGTCAGAAGCTTTGTATAGTCATGCCATATTGTGGGATGCGTTTTCAAACCTGTCGGGATGCTACTTCCTGTTTATAAACTTAGTCAATTTTTCATTATTCTGTCCGTCCGTCACAACATTCGTAAAGCTTTTCGCTGCAATAGTAAATGATACAGACTTGAAATTTTGTCAGAAGCTTTGTATAGTTATGCCATATTGTGGGATGCATTTTCAGACCTGTCAGAATGCTACTTCCTGTTTACTGACTTAGTTTAATTTTCATCATCCCGTTTAATTTTCATCATCCCGTCCGTCCCTCGCAACTTTCATATAGCTTTTCTCTGCACTGGTAAATGATACTTGAAATTTTGTCAGAAGCTTTTTGTAGGCATGCCATATTGTGGGACACATTTTAAGACTTGTGGGGTACTACATTTTGTTTACCAACTTTGTTAGGTTATTAGAGACTGGAAGATGAGAGCAGGGGTATTACTAGTGAGCATTTGCTCACAGATCCCTTGTTGATTGTAACATTCTTCTAAAGGTGATCTGCATATTTCATCAACAGAGCTGTCAAGGGGATTTGGGTTCCAAGAGTGAGACGAAGGACGTGTGGGGGAATAGCATCAAGATTTTAATTTAAGAGACTCAAAGTGGTGCATTCTGACAGCATTTCAAATAGCAAAAACAAGGAATTTGAAACCAAATTTTTCATTAAAAAGGAAAAATATAAATTAGCTTTCATATCTGTCATTTCAATTGAAAAAAAAATGTTTTACTTCATGGCCTCTAGTAGAAAATGAACCAATATTATGGAAGGATGTGCAGAACAACACCTTATTTATGGTTTTCTCATTATGGAAAGGTCGTTTTTTTCTACTTGAAATCTATTTTTCTTGGAAAGTAAAAAAAAGCGTGACATTGAAAGGGGTGAGCGTGAGAGCGTGATTTGGTGTTGGAAAGCGTGACTCTCACGTCGAAAGCGTGAGACTTGACAGGTCTGCATCAACAATTGGGTTTTCATGATCTACATTTTATGGTTGAAGGACTTTGGTTGAATTTGGCATTTCATCACAATTCAATGACACGGAACTTATTTTATGAATGATTGACTTGGGTTAATCAGTTGCGTTAGATTTATTGGCAGGACATCTGTGTCTTATAGACAAATTCTCTAGTTCATACAAGAGTTGCTGAACTTTTATAGCACTTAATTTGTCAATTTTACAGCAATTTTTTTATGCATGTTATGCTCTAATTGATTAACCTTTTAATCAGTTGTCTTTTCAGATTTATTCATTAAAGATGTATCAAACTTAAGAAACCGGTTATAACTGCACTCTAAATTGAGAACCCCATATCTAAATCACTAAAAGGTTTGGAGGGTGATGATGGGCGTATCATTTGACTTGGTACAGCTGTTTATTTAGATGTCCAGTAGAGTTACAGTTGTTTATAACCTCATTTTTTAACCCATAGATGCACTTTGGTGTCTAAATATTACCCTTTGCAACATATTAAGGGTACACTATGACTGTCTGATCATCAATATGTATATCTGTAGCTATGTAATTGTGGCATTATTATTTTGAACTTTTTCCTTTACAGAGCCCCACATATGGTAGACCTGCTAGTCTAGGAAGATCAGTACTTGGTCAGTACATCAATATAAACCAGGTGACATGTACTTTAGGAGAGGTACGAGATGGGGTATATATATCAGTCAGTAATAATGGACAGACATTTAGGAGTGATTGGTATCTACATACTGTGTATGATTCTAAATGTTATGACTGTAGTTTGACAGGGACATCTCCAGTCCAGTATGTTAAAAAGGTATGTAACAGTTATCTTTATTCTAATTTCAGAATGTTTGGTATTGAAATTTGTAATAGGCTAAAACATGAATGATGAACTTCTCAGGCCTTTATTCCTCTCTTTCTTCAGTATAAAAAATAAAGGATTCTTAAAAGAGACAAAATATATGTAAATATGCCAAATATAAACTAGATTTAAAAATGCACTAATGTCTATGGTGACTTCAAAATGAAGAACAACAGAAAAATCATTCCAAGGTTTTGTATTGTCATTTATTCATTAGTGGGACTAGTTACTCCTTTTTATGCCCCCGCAACAACAAGTCAGGGGGCATATTGTTTTACCTCTGTCCATGCGTAATCTGTCCCATCTCTGATAAGCTGTTATTCCGGACAACTCTTCCCGTAATATTAATGCTACATTTATTTTACTTTGCACAGTGATTAGGCATGGATTGAAGTTGTGCATATTGTCATGGTTTAGATTTTGGTCAAAATTTGTGATTTTGAGGGGTAGTTGAACTTGGCCATTTTATCAAAATGTGTGTTCTGGACCTGTTGTTCCAGATAACTCCTCCCATAGTATTAAAGTCACAGTTATGTCAAATGCCTAGAAATTGGATGTCCATGTTTTATATCCAATTGTGGGGGCATCATATGTGTCTTACAAACACAAACAGAGTAGCTAAATTTTATCCAAAACTGGAATATAAACACATGGGGAAAACTTGGATGATGGCAGCAAGGGCATTTAGTCTCTCTAGTTACCTATGGTATTTGCATCATCATTTTCATTGAATGTTAAGGAATGAAGAAAATAGCCACATCTTTAATTGAATTTCTAAATAACAGACTAAAAAGGACATGTTGTTATCCCCCCGCTTAGAGAAAGGGGGGGGGGATTATGTAATGCAGTCCGTCCGTATGTACGTATGTACGTGCGTTTGTAATGCTCCCTGATAGCTCTGGAACTATAAGAGATACAAATTTGAAACTTGGCACCATACTAGAGTATGATCAGAAGTAGTGCACTGTGGATTCGGAATTTAGGTCAAATGCCCTAGGGGCAAATTATGGGCGAAAACAAATTTTCGTGATATCCAATAATTGAAGAAATTTCCAAGGCCATTTGGGCTAGAAAGTTGAATCTCGGAAATCAACACACATATTATGTAGCAACTTCACAGAGGGTGTCAAACTGTGGTATGACCCCTCAGGGCATGGCCTCTAGGGGGTCCAAAAAACAAAAAAATTGATTCCGCTGGAATCCGTTTACACCTTAAATCGCAGAAACCTTGTAATAAGGGTATAAGTAACACTAAAGACAAATAATTTTTGAAATTCCAACATGAAGATTTGTAATTAAGCAATTTTTTAATGTCATCAGCTAGTATGAACACTAGGATTTCAAAAATATGATCCTAATTTTGGTAAATTTCCTGAAACTCTCAAAGACCAATTACTTTTTGGAATTTTACCTAGCAACCATATCTTTTTTTATGCCTTATAGTTTTAATGATCATTTCCAATGGTCAGATTGCAAAAAAAACTTGATTCTTATTTTGGTAAAGTTCATGAAACTCTCAAAGACCCATTATTTTAAGGAATTCTATCTACCAACCATATCTTTTTCAATTATTTAGAGTTATAATGATGAATTTCAACTGTCAGGTTGCAAAAATCTTTGATTCTAATTTTGGTATATTTCCTGTAACTCTCAAAGACTGATTATTTTTTGGAATTTTACCTAGCAACCATTTCTTTATGCCTTTTTTGATTTATTGATAATTGTCAATGGTCAGATTGCAAAAATCTTTGATTCTAATTTTGGTAAAGTTCCTGAAACTCTCAAAGACCAATTATTTTTTGGAATTCTACCTAGCAACCATATCTTTTTCACTTATTTAGAGTTATAATGATGAATTTCAACTGTCAGGTTGCAAAAATCTTTGATTCTTATGTTGGTAAATTTCCTGAAACTCTCAAAGACCGATTATTTTTTTATAGCCCGCCACACGTAGTGGCGTGGTATTATGTGATACCCTCAGTCGTGTGTCCGTCCGTCCGTCCTTCCGTCTGTCTATCTGTCCGTCTGTCTGTCTGTCCCCCGAATGTTTCCGACTGATAACTTTGAACGGAATAACATACAGTCTTCAAACTTGGTATGTAGCTTGTTCACCACAAAACTCAGGTCGAGTTCGAATATGGGTTCAGAGGTCCAAGTGGTTCTGGAGTTATGCCCCTTGATACTCGAAATTTTGTGAAACGTGGCGGGGTATCATGTAATCCACCATTACTATTTTTTGAATTCTACCTAGCAACCATATCTTTTTCAATTATTTAGAGTGATAATGATGAATTTCAACTGTCAGGTTGCAAAAATCTTTGATTCTTATTTTGGTAAATTTCCTGAAACTCTCAAAGACCAATTACTTTTTGGAATTTTACCTAGCAACCATATCTTTTTTGATGCCTTATAGTTTCAGTGATGATTTTCAATAGTCAGATTGCAAAAATCTTTGATTCTAATTTTGGTAAATTTCCTGAAACTCTCAAAGACCTACTATTTTTTGGAATTCTACCTAGCAACCATATATTTTTCAATTCCTTATGGTAGTGAAGATCACTTTCACCAATCAGAGTGCAAAAAACTGATTCTAATTTTGGTAAATTTTCTGAGACTCTCTAAGACCAATTTCTTTTTGGAATTTTACCTAGCAACCATATGTATTTTGATGCCTTATAGTATCAGTGATCATTTTTCATAGTCAGATTGCAAAAATTTTTGATTCTAAGATTGGTAAATTTCCTGAAACTCTCAAAGACCCATTACTTTTTGGAATTCTACCTAGCAACCATATCTTTTTATGCCCCCGTGAAACGAAGTTTCGGGGGGCATATAGTTTTTGGTCTGTCTGTCTGTTTGTCTGTTTGTCCACAAAAAACTTTAACATTGGGTATATCTTTTGAATGGTAAATGATAGGGCTGTCATATTTTGCATGTGTATTCCTTGTGG
>MJUU01035971.1:3290-31930 GCA_002080025.1 Modiolus philippinarum
AATGTTTTCTTCTTCACAGTATTTAATTATATTTTGGACTATATCATGAACACTTGAGCGGTCTACAGGAATGTTAATAACCTCATTCTCAACACCTGAGATAATTTCATTTCCAACTAATGGAGGTAATGGGGGGCTTGCTGGTCTACTTATCTGCCCAATCTCATTCTCTTCATTTTCTACAATAATTGTGCTGATGGATTCATTATTGTTGTTTTCTTCGACTACTATAATCACGGTTTCGCCAATAGCATCATTATTTTCAGAAGTTCCCACACAAAAATCTACATGTTGCCTTAATTCACGAAATTTAAAACTCTTTTTGCACCCTGAACATGTTGTTTCTACTTGGACAGTAGGGTTGTCTTCACTTTCAGAGATTGGTTCAATCGACAAATTTCTTTGAATGGGTCGAATATAAATGTTTGACTGAGGGCTTAGAACGGCCTTAAGCTCTTTCACCGACCAACCACTGTTAATTACCTTTAATGCTCTACAATTCTGTGTGGTTCTCATCAATTCTATTCCTCCCCCATCTTTCAACTTAGGAAATCCAAGTGATTCATTTTCAGCATCTTTTTCATCACTCATCAACTTTTCAATTAAATTTGGTTCATCATCGTTTTCCTCCAGCTTTATTTTCTTTTGGCCTAATCCTGCATTCTTCAAGATTTCACGCTCTGTAGAACTTGGAACTGTAATACTGTCTGTGTTTGCAAGACATATAAAATTTGCAGTCCAGGTACGACCACGTTTCCTCTTGCCACTGGCATTGCTGCCAAGTCTGTTTGGCCGTGATCGGTTGGACCTACCCCCATACGGACCGAAAAGAGTAGTTCTCTCAGTGTAGATATCATTTGCTAAACTGGCAGACCGAGAGGAACTCGAGTTTGATGACCCCCCATTAGACAAACTAGACCTGGCTGATGCAGGGTTGTTGCTGTCTGATTTTGAATCCATTTTTTCTCGTAACACCGCTCGTAAACGATGCCTGTCTCCAATTGTTTCTATGCCTACCCGCCTCATCTCATTGTCACTAAGTGACTCTATCATTGTAACATCAATTTTTTCCTCTTTGAATCTTGCATGTAGTGTTGACAAGCCTATTTCGTCCAAACATTTTTTCAACAACTCGTCGTCGTTCATTTTCATGCTTTGGGACAAGAAAGATTAGGGGAAAGAAACGAAAAGTTTGAGCCAAGAAATTCTTAACTCCATGAAGTTTCGACTTTACGTTGTAACGTACAAACTTTACCATATTACATACTAACTTAACATCATTAAATACAAACTCAACGTGATAGAATATCAACTGTACATAATTACATACCAAGTTACAAAGATAAAATCTCAACTTTACACTATTTATGCTAACTCAAGGTGATAGAATCTCAGCTTTACATCATAACACACTAACTCAAAGTGATAGAATATCAGCTTTACATCATTACATATAAACTCCAGGACATAAACAGCTTACTTTGAAATAATTTATTTTTACACAAGATATCTAGTATGAAAAATAACACTTTGAAAAGTCAATCCATCATAGTCCAATGCTAACTTGACTAAGAGTAATTTCAACTAAACGTACACAATTTTTATACATAACTCAATATATTTTACCATTACATATTGTTTTTAACCTTGACTTCCTCTAGTTTAAGCTTTATGCCATGTCATGCCAACTCAAAATGATGAATTTTAAACCTTACATCAAGAATTACTAACTCAAGAGGATAAACTGTAAACTTTAAACAATTACATACAACTCAAGAAATTAGAATTTCAACTTTACACCATTACATACAAACTCAACAGAATAGAATCTCAACTTTACATCATAGAATCTCAACTTTACGTCATAACATACGAACTCACGAGAATAGAATCTTAACTTGACATCACTAAATAATAACTCGAGAGAATACAATTTCAACTTTACATCAGGGCATACTAACCCCAGACGATATAATTTCAACTTTGCGTCATTGCATACTATCCCTAGAACATAAATATTTGACTTTGATACAAGTTATTTTGACTTAACATGTTGTTGTTGGACATCACAAACTGATAATTTTCAAGATAAGGCAGCTATGGCGTTCCATATAAGTTCCTTGCTGGCTGCCATGTTTTTTATCAGATCAGAACGAAATGAGCAATCTTTGTTAAGGTCCTTCCATACATCATTCCTGTAAAGTTTAGTTGAATTCGCTTCAGTAATTTCCGAGCAGAAGATGAAAATGTAAATTTCGCATAGGGCCAATCTTAAACTAAGTTCCGTGCTGGCGGCCATGTTTTTTTGTCGAATCAGAATAAAATGAGCAATCTTTGTAAAGGACCTTCAGTGCATCAATCCTGTAAAGTTTGGTTGAATTTGCTTCAGCAGTTTCAGAGGAGCTGATGAAAATGTGAATTTTCCCATAGGGTCCTATGTTAAACCTAAGTTCCGCGCTTGCGGCCATGTTTTTTATCGGATCGGAACATAATGAGCAATCTTTGTAAAGGACCTTTTATACTTCATTCCTGTAAAGTTTGGTTGAATTCGCTTCAGTGGTTTCAGAAGAGAAGATGAAAATGTAAATTTCCCATAGGGCCAATGTTAAACCAAGTTCCGTGCTGGCGGCCATGTTTTTTGTCGAATCAGAATAAAATGAGCAATCTTTGTAAAGGACCTTCAGTGCATCAATCCTGTAAAGTTTGGTCGAAATTGCTTCAGCAGTTTCAGAAGAGTTGATGAAAATGTGAATTTTCCTATGTTAACCCTAAGTTCCGCGCTGGCGGCCATGTTTTTTATCGGATCGGAACGAAATGAGCAATCTTTCTAAAGGACCTTCCATACATCATTCCTGTAAAGTTTGGTTGAATTTGCCTCAGTGGTTTCAGAGGAGAAGATGAAAGTGTGAAAAGTTAACGGACGGACGACGGACGACGGACGCCAAGTGATGAGAATGAGCTAAAAATGGGAAAACAGGTAGTGAAAGAGCGACACACTTGAAAAAGACTCGCACTTTAAAAACTATCTTAATCGAGTTTCAGATCACCTGACCTCACCCATGATTTTTATTGGGTTCTTGTTGTTCATCTGTATGTGTGTCTTCATTTTTTTTGTCCTGTACTCAGGTGGTGTCCTTGTTTCTGGGTGTTTCCGATGTTGCCACCGTCCTTGGATTGTTCGTTCTATTGACTGACGGTTGTGTTCTCGCTTACCTCAGACAAAATAAAAAGTCTTAAGTGCACATGCAAGTTGTGAAAACCTATTCAAAAATGTTTGCAAAAAAATAATATACACCATTAAGTCACTTTTTATCCTTTTTTATGCTACCAGGTCAAATATAACAGAAAAGCAAAACGGATCATTATAATCATATCAAAATTTAATAATCAATTTTTATAAAGTTCTTATTCCAACAAAAAAACTAAAACATTCTTTACTGTGATGTACTTTAGTTTATTGATTAATTGTTTACTCGTGAATTTACCCTGAGGCAGATATCAGTTCACATCGTACTCAGAGATCTAGAATATCTGTTCCCGATTAGGACTAGTCTAAAACAACGGCAGTAGAATACCAAAGGAACAAAGGAGTGAAATTCACAAAAATCGAAGTCCAAAGACAAGGCAAAAACGAGAACGCAGAAAACAATGACGTTAGACACAAATACAATGACGCCAGACAGACACAAAGCACAGAACCAGAAACCACAACATTCAGAACAAAGGCACTCACAGTGTGAACTCCAGTGAAACTGAGAGTGACATCAGGTGCTCCGGAAGGGTAAGCATGTCCTGCTCTGTTAACAGCACCCGTCACACTGTGAGTGATTCAATCCGATAAAATTTCAAAGTCGGTAGTCAAATCCGGGAAGACGTGAATCTAGCTGAAAATGTCCACTTTCATTTGGGATACTGACACGTTATATCTTTCAATGATGCTATGGTGACGGCCATAGAATTTCTTGAAGGATGAAATTAACAAAGGTTGAACAAATCACTATCTAAGCAGCTTTTGGGACAGTGTTTTTGCTCTGTTCAAAAAATCACTGTACAAACTACATGCTCGACAGTAACGAATCTTAAAGACTCTTGTCCAACATGGCCTACCAACTGCACCTCTAGATGTCCGAGATACACTTGCAAAAGAGCCATTTTAGACGCTCTTATTGACTCTGACATTAGACTCAGAATAAAACAGTCCAGACCTGCCAGTTTGAATGATGCGATAAAACTGGCCGTAGAACTCGAAGCTTATAATAAAGCCGAGAGTAGGTCCCGACAGAATAGAGGACATCTGCTACAGACTAACAGGGACAGATAAAATGAGAAATCGAACCCCAATGTCCAATCTGTCCCAAAATACGGATTTGTCTGCTTGGCTGCAAACGGTAGAGACACGTTTAGAGAAGATAACAGATGAGTTAAGCGAAGTCAAGAATCCCAAAAAGTAGACACGGTTCCAAATATCTCAAAGTGAATATTCTAAAGCCCCTTTGAAAAGGGATGGGGGATTACGTTGTTACAATAATGGTAAAACATGCCACATAGCAAAAAAATGCTATAGCAAGAAAAAGAGACGACCGGTACAAACATTTGTCAAACGACAATGACATTGAAAAAGAGCAACCCAGAAAATGAACCGAAGGGTCTGTTTTAACAGAAAAAAAAAAAAAACAGGAGGATTAAAATAAGGGTCATGGGTCTAGTTAAGAGTATGCAAAAGGTCCCGTCAAACTTATGAATTTGGAACAGGATGCTCATAAAGTTTACCCTGTTACGACAATAGGGAAGCTTGGTCTCTAATTGTGACATTAATACAGACAGAGATGTTACTACAAAACAAGGTAATAAGTTAAGACCAGATTTACAAGACCTTTTAGACAGGTCGTCTCAGAATTTGTCACAGGAAGACAAAAACAAAATGTTACTGTGCGGTTGTTATATTTCGCGGGGTATTAATTTTCGCGCTATTCGCGTTTAAAACGATAAGCGCGAAACTTTATACCAGCGAATATTTCACTGTAAGCCTAAATTTAATGGAATATTATGACTTTAACTAAAATCCGCGAATATAAAACCCCGCGAATAAGTCATACACNAACGTCATACAATAGAAAGGGATGTCACCAAAAACTTTCAAAACAAGACAACACCAGATAGCGTTCAATTACTTCGACTTGACCTTAAGAAACGCATAAAAAATTCTTATGAATGAAAGGCTGTTATCAAATAAGCTAAGTTTGCCCTGTCCATTCTATGTAAATATATGCAAATAATGATCCAAAACGCACAAATGTGACTTAATTTTTCGTTATAGACTCGTTGGATGGGATCCGTTTTTGGATACTATTGGCACTGTGAGTGCCTTTGCTCTGAATGTTGTGGTTGCTGTTTCTGTGCTTTGTGTCTGTCTTGCGTCGTTGTTTTTGTTTCTAGTGTCATTGTTTTTGGAACAGATTGGACATTGGGGTTCGATTTCTCATTTTATCTGTCACTGTTAGTCTGTCGCAGATGTCCTCTATTCTGTCGGGGCCTACTCTCGGCTTTATTATAAGCTTCGAGTTCTACGGCCAGTTTTATCGCATCACTCAAACTGCCTGTGTTTGTCTATATGTTGTAGTTGTCCACTAGCTTAAGACACTAGTGCTTTTGTCGGGCAAAGGATGACAGTGATTGTAAGAGCACTTTGCCAGTTTAATTGATGTTTGTTGACAATCCCGCACCCATGACCAAGAAAGACATGGATGTAGCGTTGCTCGACAATTAGCAAAGAATTCGGCTTAAACCGGTGCTAGGGGCCGTCTTGAACTTACTATGAGGTATGAGCAAAGCTCATTGTTGAAGGCCTCATGGTGACTTCAAGATGAAGAACAACAATAAAGGCGTTGTTCCTTTACTTGTTTTTTACTATGTATTTGTAGAGACTTTGTCTCATGTGCATTTACTCCATGTATGTATCGTTGGAAATAAAGGGTATAAAGTCAAAATTCCCGGTTGACGCAGGGGAGGCTTTGACTCTCGTTTCGACAAAGTAGTACAATAAAATCCCCGACACACGACAAACCAAAGCTTGAAACAGTAAAAACAGTAGTCAAGTCGGTCTGTGGTAATTAATTAGATCTTCTTGGGAAAGTACGAGCTCAAGTTGTTGCTTCTGATTTACAAGCCGACGGAATCTTAGGTCTAGCATTGTTCACTAAACATCTAGAGTCAGTTTTAGTACCACCGAGGTCAGAGGTTGTTATTTTCGGTCATGTGTGCGTAACTGAAGCTCGAAAACTTCCTACATGTATAACAGACACCTTGATAGAAGGTGACGGAAAGAGAAACCTCTTCACTGCCAGGGTCTAGTTAAGAGTATGCAAAAGGTCCCGTCAAACTTATGAATTTGGAACAGGATGCTCATAAAGTTTACCCTGTTACGACAATAGGGAAGCTTGGTCTCTAATTGTGACATTAATACAGACAGAGATGTTACTACAAAACAAGGTAATAAGTTAAGACCAGATTTACAAGACCTTTTAGACAGGTCGTCTCAGAATTTGTCACAGGAAGACAAAAAGGAAAACAAAATTGTTGCTCGACTATGACACGCTCTTTGCAAAGAATGATAGTGATTTAGGTAGAACAAGTTTGGAGAAACATGGAATAGAAACTGGGAATGCTAGACCATTTACAGAGTCCCCAGGGCGTATCCCCTTTCATTTAACTGACACTGTCAATGAACTTTGATAAAATGTTACAACACAAAATTATTTAGCCGTCAAATAGTCCTTGGGCAGCTGGTATAGTCATGGTAAGGAAAAAGGACAATACATATCGCTTCTGTATTGACTATAGGCGTTCAAACAGTGTCACAGTAAATGATGCATGTCCATTGGTATAGTACCTTAGACTGCTTCTGGGGATACTGGCAGCTGGAACTGGAGGAAAAGGACAAACATAAAACAGTGTTTGCGACTCGCAAAGGCCTTTTCCAGTTCCGCGAGAGATTAATGGAGACTGCACTGTCAGGAATTCAATTCGAGGTCTGTTTGGTTTACCTTGATGACATTATCATTTGTGGTAAGACTTTGGATGAAATGATCGTCAATCTGAGACAGGTATTCGAAAAATTAAAGTCAGCAGGCTTAAAGTTGAAGGCCAAAAAGTGCACCTTGTGTGCCACCCAAGTTAAGTATCTTGGTCATGCGGTGTCAAAATTGGGGACAGTCACTTACCCTGACAACATAAACGTGATCAAGTGGTGGCCAATGCCAACAAACACTATTGATGTACGTTCTTTTGTCGGTCTTTGTAGTTATAACAGACGGTTTGTGAAAATCTTTGCATCCATCGTAGAGTGTTTGAATAGGCTGCCAGAAAAGGAGAACCCGTTTAACTGGACGACCGAGTGTCAAGAATCGTTTGAAAAATTAAAGTCTGAATTGTCACAAGCTCCGATATTAACTCATCCTGATTTTATAAAAGAATTAATTCTAGACACACAGATGCAAGTATGAATTCCATAGGGGATACTTTCACAAGTACTAGATGATGGTAATGAGCATGTTGTGTCATACGCAAGCAGAACTTTGTCCAAGTCTAAGAGAAAATACTGCTTGACACGAAAAGAATTGCTGGCCGTTGTGAATTTCGTCAAGCAATTTAAACCATATCTACTGGGCAAGCGTTTTACTGTCCGCACTGGTCATAGTTCGCTTAAATGGCTAATGCAATTTAAGAACCAAGAGAGCCAACTAGCCAAATGGTTCGAGGTCCTAAGTGATTGTGATTTCGAAATTATACACAGATCAGGTACACAACATCGTTATCCTGATGCACTTAGTACAGTGCATTGTCGACCGTGTGGATTTTCATGACAGTCAAGGACTATCATTGATGGATATCCCAGAGAACAACCCTGACACTAACATAGTTAAATCTTGGGTAACAAGTGGTAAGAGGCCTGATCTGGGCGAAATAACTGCAATGGACCTCTTTAAGAGTTCAATATGGTATCAGTGGCCGTTTTTAAAGATAAATGAAGGGTAACACGTAAGGTATTTTAAAGACCCAAATGAGAAACATATAAAGATGCAAACAGTAGTTCCAATGGCTGAGCGAAGACAAATTTTACAGTATTGTCATGACCATAAATATTCAGGCCATTTTTGAATTAGAAAAACTACAGCAAAAATAAGGAAAAAATATTACTGGCCTTGTTTACGCTCCGACGTCATACATATCGGTTTGTGATACATACACACGAAGAAAAAGCCCTCGAAAGAAAAAACGTGCACCTATAGCCATAGTAGAAGCAAGTTGTCCAATGGATAGACTCGCAACAGATATCATTGGTTAAATCCCAGAAACAGAGGATGGGTATAAGTACATTTTGGTTGTATCAGACTACTACTCAAAATGGACAGAATGCTATCCAATGAGTTATATGGAAGCAAGTACTATGGCTAAGTTAATTGAAGAGGAAGTGATTGCTTGGTTTGGAGTCCCATCAGTCATTCACTCAGACCAGGGACGTCAATATGAGAGCAAGTTATTTAGGGAAGTATGTAAGATCTTAAATATAAAGAAGACCAGAACGACTCCCTACCATCCCAAATCGGACAGGATGGTAGACTGATTTAATAAGACCCTAGTGACAATGTTAAGTTCCTATGTAGAAGAACATCAAAGGGACTGGGACAATCATATTCCTTTTATGATGATGGCATAAAGAACCGCCGAACATGAAACGACCGGACGTGAAGTTTCAACCCCTTCAGACATTTTATACGACTTGGCTGATTCTATAAATAGTATCCCCGACAATATGTTGGCATGGAAGTTGAAAGAGCAATTGGAGGATGCACATAGTTTTGTACGTCATAAAGTAGTGTCCGGGGGAGCAGATGAAACAGACGGAGAGAAAGAGGAAGGTACAGAATGCCTCATGGAATATAAGTTGACAGAGATAAGAGATGGTGATCCAGAGGAACCGAGGGAAGGAAGAGGTTTCAGAGGCGGAAGCCAGCCTGGTTGGCTAATTATGAATCGGAATTGTTTTGTTATGAATACAGAACGCTTTGTTAATATTTTACGGAGTAGTAATTTTAGATTAAAAACACAAAAGATATTGGTCAATACATCTTGTTTATTAACTGTGCCTTTTTTGGTAAAAGTTGCCATCTCATCGTGAATGGAACATGCGGGACGCATTGTTCATGAGGCGTGGGTAAAGTGATGTACTTTAGTTTAATGATTAATTCATCGTAGTTTACCTATGGATTTACGCCTAGTCGGATATCAGTTCATATCGTACTTAGAGATCTAAATTATCCGAAACGCATGGCTGACCTTGATAGTTTACACTGGATACGAGTCCTAACAACTGTTTTGGCGGGAAGTTTGAGTGGATGAGTCCAAGTTATAAGGGGTGCATTAAGGGAATACTTAGGGTTAAAGTGAAGGGAATCAAAAGGGAATAGTAAGGTTCGTTCCCCATTAGGACTAGTCTAAATTGGGCGCCCTAGTATAAAAAGAGCTCAAGTGAAAGCCCCGGCGTTCAGTTTCTAATAGAAGGAACCATTGACAAGACCTTTGTCGGTAATTAGAAGTGAACCCCTGGTTTGATAAGCCACATTGTGCAATTGATAAAGTGATGTATTGTTTTATAAACGGACAAATTGAGTCCAGGTACAACCTGGTACGAACAAGCAATAATAAGATATCACGTGCGCCTAGCACGCTTCATTACTAGTATCATGAGTCAGTGTTTAAACTAGAAATAAGGAAAAAAAAATAGATATTCTTGATGTTAAAAATCATTGATTTATATATATTTAAAAAATTAGGAACAATGAAGATGTTATTTAAAAGAAGATAGAACATTAGTCCAAAAAGATAAGTGTACCAGTTTGAGTAAGATTGAATTGCATAAAAATCTGATAAATTGCTGAATTATATCTATCTTTGTCGATCATTTAAAAGGAGATACAGATATAGAACTGTTTATATTATTTATTTCTTTGCACGAAAGCAAAAAAGATATATGCATGTATGTCTCAATATATCATTTCTGTCCCATGCTCATGTGGTGTCCTTGTTTCTAGGTGTTTCCGATGTTGCCATTGTCCATGGATTGTTCGGGTTTTTTTACGAACAATTTGGTTTCACTTACTTTACCTTCTGAATTGGAATTATTCTATCGTCTAATGTGACGAATTCGTGGCGAACTAATGTCAAAGACTGTAGCTAAATGAATTAATCAGAAAATAATTAGCCATTAAATCACTTGTCGAAATGTCGACCCATTACACATACAATGTATTACATTAATTGAACTGAAATGCTAGATGCAGTAACAACATTGGATAAAGTTTAAGACGAAAAACGTGGTATCTTATTAATACTCTGTGAATTATCAGGGTATAAGAGACGAAAAGATGTGCCCTTTTCTACCTGTAAGAGAGATAAAGTTTAATGTCTTATAAATCATGGTGACTGGCAACTTTACGACATAAGCAGGGGAATTAGAATAAATTATCAATATAGAAAGTAAAATGGGGTGTTGTTAGATCTTCCATGGAGTGGCTGAAAGGACAATTACAAATTCTAATTCTAATGTCTCATGTCTCATGTCTAGTGTTTTTATCTCTAATTCTTATTTGCTTGCTTTACTCTATGTTTATACGACTATAATGAACTCTTATTTTATCCTGTCGATCATCACACACATTTCTGGTCACAAATATTAATAAGATATATAACAAAAGTGCGATTTGTCACGTTCACCCATGCTAAAGTAATATCAATCGTCCGCTTCGGTAGTACCAATATCCGGTGTCGTTTCCATACGGTGATAAGTGTTTCTTTGTTTTCTTTTCTGTGTCGAGTGTATGTTATATCTTCGTAACTTTTTGTTTCTTATGTGGCCATTGTTTTTGGATTTTTACTGTTTAGACATTTACCTATAAAACTATATTTTTTGCATAAACTTTTCCCTGTAATAAATCCGTTGTTGTGTTTTATTTCATTTTATATCTTTAAATTTAAATATGAAAGATCATCTCGAGCACAAATAAAGCTAAACAGAAACACAGAGGAGTCAAACCAGGTCTTTAAGGTAAAGCTTAAGTTTTATATATTTTCACCAGGGAGGAATTAAGGCCGTTGTATGGAGTGACGTTTTTCAGTGCCTGGTTATGTTCACGGGGATATTTTCTATAATTATTAAGGTAAGATTAAAAAGAACACTGTATTCCATTTATTATAATTTGAAAATTTATATGTCGCCATTCTACTTCTATATATCTTTAATAATGAAAATTTCATCTCACTTATATTAAAACCCCGCCCCCTAAAAAAAAGATCAAATCAAATTTTCAAATAAATGATTCACAAGGGCAATGTATACTTACGATTCTGTAAAAGTTTCAATGAATTCCTTCAAGTGGTCTAGGAGGAGTTATCGCCACAAAGGAAGTATCCTATGGTGGACGGACGAACGAACGAATGGACGGACGGACACCATGATCACTAAAAACCGCTCGTTAAAGCGGGGGGTATAATAGTGAATTCATTGATGTAAACTTTTATTGGTGCACATTTTAAAGGATGATTCCTTTCTGTTATTTAAGTCGTATGTAGGGAATGAATTTAAACTGCAGGTATCTATGAGATTTTATCAATTTACAATGGCTACTAATCAAAATAGGTAAACGCATAAAGAAGTAGGGGCTTTTGGCTAAGTAATACAATTTAATATTTAATGAATATCCAAAGAAATATTTATTCGGAATTTTTCAAAGAAAAAAGGGCAAAATATCAAGTTGGCAAGTGACCCAAAATTCTGCGTTCCAGTTACTGTATTGTTTCGACTTATAAAATTGAATAGTTTTTTTGTTATCCGTAATGAAAATAACAAACTTAAATCAATATTGTATCTTTATATGAGAAATGAAATACAATTGTGATTTCATAAGAAAAAAAAAAAGACTAACAGGCTTCTAACGTAATGGTACTTTCCGAGACTTCAGGGCTCTGCAATGTAATCAGTGTTGTCATTGAAATGAATTGATTCATCTACTAATGAACAATAATATAAACTTTTTACATAAAACTCTTAAGGTAAAAAATAGTCTTAAGTCTCTAACATTTCATATTGACTTACGATTAAAATATATGGAAAGATTTTTTGTGAAAATGGCTCTTGTTCCGTGGCAGTATAACCATTGATCAGTATTGATAAAAATTTACAAAAGGTTATTGAGTAAATGAACATGAGACCATAATAAATGTATTATTTACAAGCTATATTAACTCTTACTATTTTATAGGGAACGTTGTTAGTTGGAGGACCCAAAAATGTTTTTGAAATAAATGCTGACCATGACAGAATGCAAATATTAAAGTAAGTTTTTAGATAGTGCTATAACAATGTAATTACTAATTGTCCCTGCAGGTGGTATTCCTACAGGGACAAAATAAAAACAAAACAAAAAACAAAAGAAAAACAAAAAACAAAAAACAAAAACCAAACAAAAAAAAAACAAACAAACAAACAAACAATCAAACAAACAAATAAACAGATAGACAACAACAAAAAAAATAAATAAAACAAAACAAAAGCAAAAAACAAAAACAAAAACAAAAACAAAAAAACAAAAACAAAACACAACAAACAAACAAACTAACAAAAAAGAAAAAAAGAAAAGACTGCCACATAGCACAAAAATAAGCGACACCTTTTATGAATTCTGTAAGTCAATCTATGGTTAAGTCAAAACATTTATGTCAAATCCGTGAAGACGTCAAAACTAGCTAAAAATGTTATCTTTTAGTGATGTCATGGTGACGGCCATATATTTTCTAGAAGAATGAAAGAAACAAAGGTTGAACAAATCCTTGACTGAGCAGCCTTTGCTCTTTTAAAAAATTGCTGCATACACTATATGGAAGTAAATTCACAAAAATATGTTAATAGAGGTATATGATATACAATAAACATGTAAAATCTTTTGGATATCTGATTCACAAGATTATATACCCGGGTTTATCCCAAACTTTCTGCAAATTCAATTATCTTTAAATTTGCAGTATGAAGCAAATATGTATAAATATACAAAAAAGTTTCACTGTAAGTTTTTGATTAATAGATCACAGAAACATCCCTATTCTGTTCAGAAATCGACATGACGCATAAACTACTGTACAGTATATAAATAAGAATCTAATTGACAAGAATTAGCCCTAAATTGCTAAGCTGTTTCACAGAAACTTGTAGATATAAATAAAAGGTAGTAATGATCATGAGCATGCAATAAGTGTTTATTTGCAAAGACAAAAATTCTATAATTCAACTTTCGCCAAAAAAATTGCAATTGAAGGATCCTTTACATATTTGACTTATATCAAAGTTTTATATAAAGTCACCGTACAGTTTTTTTAACAATATGAAACGCGTATAAAAAGCCTTACTATTCCTTACAGCTTGACGTCAATTAGGAGGAATTACCTCCCTTGCTTAATATCTGACTTTCACACATTTTAATCTTTCAATATACCATTTAACACCTGGACATTTTAATGCAGGCATCATGAAGTGGTTTATCAAAGGAGTATAGTTTCATATTAAGATGGATATTTTATTTCGATTTATGATAAATATTATGAATCTTGTGTTTTATTCACACCTATCACAACAAGAAATTTTTATGTTAATGGGGGTGATAACAAAATTACCGAGCAGAATTCTCAAGAGCCGAAGTTAATGAGACAAAAAGACAAATCAAGTGGAAACCACCGGAACATTTGTTGACCACAGTGGTCCTGACTTGGTAAAATGGAGTTATCTCCCCTATCCAAGGTCTACTACCTTAAAAGATATACAGTAAAGAACAAAAAAAAATATCCCCATGTTATTATATAGATAGCGGTGAATTATCAAGTCTTCTCAGTTAAATAAATCTTATATTGTCACCGCTAATGATAAAAGATTTCCAGTCACCAGAGGAAGCGACGTAACAATATCTCAGCAATGTCGTAAATTGAAATAAGACAAAAAATAATTCGCATCTAAAATCTCGTTTTTAGTAGACAATCTATATAATAAAAAGCATAACTAATCGACCGTCATAAAAATCAATAAAATATCACCCATGTCGATCATCGAAGAGGGTTAAACTCGTTGCGGAACACAGTTCAACAACTCGTTAATCCTTCTGCGTTGTTCGGTACTCGTGACATTTTTATCGTTATTTTCGTTATTTTAGTTATTCTATGAGAATAGGTCAAACTTCAACAAAAAACCATTGCCTTGTTTGGTTTTCTATTACCTGAAATGTACTGGCCATACAGCTCATTGAAATTATTGAAGTTGGAGTTAAGATGTGTGTTTTGATCTTTTAATCCATATTCTTTCGTGAAATATTTAATACAGGAGTTTGTCTTTTATTGCAGTGTTGAGTTGGTAAAACAATTCCCCTCAGTAGAGATGTATGCTCTTTATATTTTTTAGATATGGTGAACTTGTACAAGAGATAATATCTTATGTGTACACTTTATTCAATTACTATTATCTTACTTTATATAAATTCTAAAACCTAAGGATTAACTCCCTCTGTCGCTGTTTTGTCCTTGGCTATATTTGATATTACTGATTATTCGGATTTCGTTTGGTTTTATGCATTTTAAACATTTTTTTTTTAAATTATGGATTTCCTTTGTTTCGGTTCTAGTGCTGCTGATTAGGAATTAATTTCCGAAATAGCTATACAGCTCATTAAAATTAATTGCAATTGGAGTTAACATATGTGTTCTGGTATCATGTTCATTTACTCCATATCCTTTCTTGAAATGCCTAATTAAGATAAATCGATACCAATGAACAATGAAAAAATATAGATAAAATGCGATTGAGACAAATTCCCTACATGTATATGGTGAAACCAAGTAATTGAACAACGATTTTCTAGTTGTTCTTCATCTTTATCTTAAGTCCGTATTTTGGTCTTCTTTTTTTTATATAATTTTAACATCATAAGTTATTGACAAATAGCAAGCGTCACAGTCAAGTCAGATTGAAAAGAATTAGTTTATTATTCTCGCAGATGTTTTTGTGATATTTGTCACTTAATCAAACGGTAACCTTTTAATAGTTAGGTTAAGGGTATCTTTCTAAAAAATGTTATTTAAAAAAAGGTTGTTTTATGTAGGCTGAGGTTATTTATATAATAACAAGATCGGTGACAGATCATTTTTTGCGCTAAATGCCTATTTTATATCTTTGTTATTAGAAACATTGATCTTATATATGTTACAGTAAATTTGTCAAATTAGGGAATTTGTAAAATCACTGAAAATTCAGGGAATTTGTAAAATCACTAAATTGGTCAGTGGGTTTGTAAAATCCCTAATTAAAACCAGGGATTTTACAAAATTACTGAAAAAATCAATCATTATTTTACTGATTCCCTGATGATGTTTAGGGAATTTGTAAAATAATTTGTTGATATTTTTTCGACAAACAATATGTGTAAAATATGTACCAGAATAAGTTAGATACTAAAAAGACTATTGATGAAAGCACTAACACTTCAATTTTGTTTTAAATTGAACGAGATTAAACGTTTTAAATATATTATGAGTATTTTTAGTTCAATGCAAATTGCACCGAAATCAATTTTAAATGTAATGTAAAAAAGAGCCTATACCTCCCTCCCTGATTTTTTCAACCCATCCAAAAAATGATATCTTAATTTCCCAAATCCATTATTTTTTTTCAAAATGTACTGCATTTTTAATCATAAATGATAAAATTTGCCTGCTTTTGCTGAATTGCTGAATAAGTTCCGAGGGTATTCACCAGCCCAGTAGTCAGTACTTCGGTGTTGACCCGAAAGCCGATTCTATTTAAAACCTTACAATATCTAATTTTTGTAAATTTTGTTGAAACTAAGGAGTATCTCCCTCATGCAAAGCTCTGTCCTTAGCTGATTTTAGTTTCCTATGTAGTTCATATTTGGTAATTTGTTCTCTATCAGTTTTTAAACATCTTTGACATTATGGTCTTCCAAACGTTTAGATTTTATCTGCACTGAAGAGACATAAATTGTCGAAATGCGCATATGCAGAATCAAAATTCACAGTAACTTCGATATTTAGTTTTTTGTCAAATCTTTCGATGAAAATGTTGGATTTTTTTTTATAATGGGTTTATAAAAATAAATAATTTTTTTAAATCATAAATCAGTTTTCTAAATGATAAATCATGTATTTTGCAGTAAATTTAATATCCTGGAAAGCTAAAAAAAAACAAAAACAAAAACAAAAAAAAAAAAACATAATGACTGTTTCCCGCACCAATATACAGTAACAATGACCACTGCCGCATTGTCATTTAAAATCGTAAGAAGGCTAGGGTATGATGTGACTCGATTGAAATCTTAATCAGATGAATCCATTTACTAATATCTGGTTGATTTTGGGCCTTTTGTTGGACTGCCTTATGTCAGGTTTTTTGTCGAACAATGCCACATGGATGTGACACTGTTCAGTACTTAGTAATGAAGTCCTTTCAAAGAGGTGCTTGGGGCTGTCTTGAACTTATTGTGAGGTATAAGCAAAGCTTATTATTAAAGAGCTCCTGGTGACATCAAGATTTAGAACAACAATAAATGTCTTGTTACATCATGTCCATTGCATGGTTTTGCCATGTATTTGAAGAGACTTTTTCTCGTGTGCATTTACTCCATATCCTTTCACTGTTAATTTTATAATGTAGGTGAATGAAAAATAAAACACCTGGATAGCAATCTTTTCATCTCTCTATAGAGTGACTATCTTAGGTTTTCAAATTGCATTTTTATATAGATTGTGAACTATTATGCTATTTTTGTTCTGATCTACAAGAAGGTTAAAATCTGATTACACAGTTTTAATCTCATAGTAATATAAGTATTAGTCATCATAAATTTTTAATTGTTTTAGATAATTTACTTTTGAAACTACGGATAGGAATATTTTCTATATATATTAAGCAATTAAACTGCACAACATTCTGAGTTTATTTGTGCAAATTTCAATGAAAACAGTTTAGGAATGACTTAACAATATTTTTTTGGAAAAATTTAGTTTTATATGCAGTAACGGGTATATTAGGTAGAACTCTTGTTCTATTGGCTTTGTGCCAGCTCTATTCAATTTTACCGGCCTATAATCATTACTTTGTTTGTATATTTGTTTTATACACCAACATCTTTCCCGAAAATTTAACGAGATTTTCAGAGATTTTACAAAATCCCTGACAATTTCAGTGATTTTATAAAATCACTAAATTGGCCAGTGGTTTTACAAAATCACTTATTATTACAGGGATTATACAAAATCCCTGATTTTACAAATTCACTGTAAAATCTATACATAACACATTGACTTTCATTTCGAACTTTGCTACATTGCGATATCATTTAAATGCTGCATATATAATTTGGTATCTCTCACTTACATTTTAATCTTTATTAAAAAAAAACTAAACAAACAAACAAAGAGACAAACAAAAACAAAACAAAACAACAACAACAACAAAAAAAAAAACCAAAAAAAAAAAAACAAAAAAAAAGAAAGAAAAAAAGAAAAGAAAAAGAAACAATAAACGCATGGTTAAGATTAACAAATCACATGACTGATTTTTTGCCATTGGTGTTCATGTTTTGCCTGTTTTTAGCTTTGATACCAATCCAACCATCAGACAATCATTTTGGTCTTTAGTGTTCGGAACTGGAATAAGATTGATCCACTTATCTTTCAATCAATCAAACGTCCAGAGAATAAGTTCCATACCATCACAATCACAGGCTAGAAAGTAAGTTTATTTAAATATGAATGGTGTTTTGTCTGATCAATATGACATGTAGGATGCGAAACAACCTAAACTGCAAACACCATTATTTAATTACTTTACCAAAACCAGAACATTTTTAAAGATACAACTGTGGAAATACAGTACTAACATTAATGCTAAACAGTAACTTTCACTATAAGATAAAGAAAACAAAATTGCGCTGTATTTGGTTACACATGTTCACCATATGTTGTTAGGTCTGTCTCGCGCATTAACGTGTATAAGTAGGTTTTTAAAAATGCAGATTAAGATACTATTAAGAGCACATTTAAATTTAAACACATTTGTTCAAAGCGACACAAATGAAAAAGATAAATACACAGTACATATAACACTTATGACCAAATAAAAGTTCTACCCACAGTTTATAGATTTGAAAGAGCCGAGAGCATTTGCAACTGATTTTAAACCGAAAATGGAAACTCTGGACATCGAATTCATTGTTTTAGATAATAAAGTTTTCATGTTCATGATTGTGGTTTGAAAACCAAGGTGAAAAGTATTGCCTTAAATTTATCAATTACATATTCAGCGTGACGGGTGTCACGCGTGGAGCAGAACATGCTTATTCTTCCGGAACAACTGATGATACTGCCGGCTCTCAAGTAGAGTTTACACTGTTAGTGCTTTATTTTTGGTGTTGTCTTGTATGTTACACTGTCATCCGGCATTTTTCGTTGATGATGCTTGTGGTAACGATTTGTCCTTGTTGTTATTCGAATACTAAAAAGAATCTTTCAAAACTTTTATCTTGATAATTTTGAGGGTTAAACAAGTTACAGGTATAATGGATTTTAATTGGTTTTGTCTACGGAATACAAAATGACATTAACTAATACCCACCAAAGAGAGCGTTCAACACTATATTCTGGCCGAGTGGACGATGGGCGCCATACGTGGAGCAGATCATTCTTACCCTTCAGGGGCACCTCAAGTGTTTGTAGGGGTTCACACTGCTAATGCGTTAGTCTTGTGACGTGCTTTTTCGTTTATGTTTGTTTAATTTGTCTTTGTTGTGCTGTCTAAATTCGTTCTGAATGTAGATTCTCATGTTTTTTTTAATTTTGATTTTGCAATATTGCCTTTCCTCATTTCCCTAGCTAATTTTTGTTTAACATTTAGATCATATTGGTTATTTGTTCTCTATCAGTTTTTAAACATCTTTGAGTTTATGGTCTTCCAAACGTTTGCGTTTAATCTGCACTGAAACAACGACAGTAGAATATCGAAGAAACAAAGGGGTGAAATTCATAAAAAATCGAAGTCCAAAGATAGGGCAAAAACGAGAACACAGAAAACAATGACGTAAGACACAAAAGCAATGACGCTAGACAGATACAAAGCACAGAACCAGAAATTACAACATTCAGAACAAAGGCACTCACAGTGTGAACTCTAGTGAAACTGAGAGTGACATCAGGTGCTCCGGAAGGGTAAGCATGTCCTGCTTTGTTAACAGCACCCGTCACACTGTGAGTGACTCAATCCGGGAAAATGTCAAAGTCGGTAGTCAAATCCGGGAAGACGTGAATCTAGCTGAAAATGTCCACTTTCATTGGGGATACTGACACGTCATATCTTTCAATGATGCTATGGTGACGGCCATAGAATTTCTTGAGGGATGGAATTAACAAAAGTTGAACAAATCCTTAACTAAGCAGCTTTTGAGACAGTGTTTTTGCTCTGTTCAAAAAATCACTGTACAAACTACAAGAAGAGACATAAATTGTCCAAATGCGCATATGCAAAATTTATGAGTTTCGGAATTAAAAAAGAAATACATTGAATACTTGATAAGGTGGTACTATTTTAGCCGCACTCCCCAGTTTGTCAAGTTAAGTTATGAAATTATAAACAGTTCTCTTTTCTAGGTATTCGAAATCCTTTTCTCGTGTTATTTTTTTCATGATTGCTTTTGCACTCAATTCGTTGAGGCTCACTCATCATATTTTTTATTTTTTCGGAACTCCTCTGGTTTTCTCCAGCTCAGTGGCTTAAATGATTTTGCACACGGACCCCCATTTTTTATTTCATGAATGTCTTTAAAGGTCAAATCAAGACAAGTGACACATTTTGATGAAATTCTCGATATAACTTCCTATCTTTTTGACAAAAAGTAGTCCTAAAATTGAATGAAGGAAAAATCTAGAGAAATTCATTTTTAATGTCTTCTATCTCCGTAAAAAGCACACGGACCTAAGACCTAGATTTTTCTTTTTACCATTTCATTAAGTCTACAAAACTTAATTTGTAGACTTTTCTAATCAATTTAGATAGGTTTCAAGAAATCCTTGATATAAACAACATCAGGAGAGAGCCTCCTTAAATTTGTTTCGCACTGTATACATTAGAAAAAAGAAGGGAAACGGGGAATGTGTCAAAGAGACAACGACCGAAAGGGGAGTAATAACATGAATTTACATGCATTGACAGTTTTGTCCTCTTATATAACAGGGTGGTTTACATAGCTGGCGCAGCATCATTTCTCATAACGTCCTTAGCAACACTTCAAGGAATTGTTGCTTATGCCTACTATACCTTCATTCGATGTGATCCTCTTACGTCAAAACAGATAAAAAATCCCAATCAGGTAAGATATATATTATTATTATTATTAATATATAGAAGACGATGAAAAATTGAAATTTCTCATTAAAGTGATAATTACCTGTGAACTTATTTTCCTTAATTTCACTGTAGGAAGTGACCTCACAGTAGATGTCCTCAACGTTGTTGTTATTTAGACGTCTCGGCGGATTAACATGGAAAATGTAGTTCATGAAAAGAATTATTACGTAACATGACATAATTTGGAAATGTTTGCTCTTAATTGTTGTGAATGGTAATTAACCCCATTATTCAGCGATGACTTACCCAATTATATACCGGTGGATAAACCAATAGGTTACAATGTCACAGGAATAACCCAATTATGTCAGTGAATGACCCCAATAAGTTAAACACCTATGAAAAATCATATAACGTTGCAATGGTAATAAACAAGACGAGGCGTGTTCAAGTTGAAGAAGTTGAAGAGTATATTTCATTTACAAGTGAAGAAACTGCAGTATTATTTCTTATGTTTGAATGGTTTAATAAATATATTCGGACCCATGAAATCAGTGAATATCCTAAATTATCGACTACACTGAGGCTATTTCATTCAGGATAAAGTCATCGGGAAATAACCTTAATTCAGTTGACAATTAGGGATATTCATCTCTCCCGAGGGCTGTAATAGTCTATATTTTGGTAATGATTTGTACCTGAATAAAAAGTTTATTCTTTGACGAAGTCAACACAAAAGATGAGAACAACAGTGAAAGTTGTACCATTCTTTGGTTTTACCATGATTTTGAACAGAATTTGTCTCATGTGCATTTACTCCATATTCTTTCATTTTTTACAAAAGTTTTGAGTGTTTTGTTGTTTTTGTTCTCCCATTCTTTTGCATCTGCTTCTTCGGTTTTGTCTTCTTTTCCTTTTGTTTTCACTGTTTAATCTGTGAAGGCTATTCTGCGAAGTAAATGCCAAGACATAACTTTAATGTCACTTGACCAAAGTTTTAGATATTTGGAATAACAGAATGTCGCAAATAGTAGTTTTTTGCATTCAGCTGAAACGTCGACATTGATTAGAATAAAATTGTTGTCATTTTAATAAAAGCTTTGAGCATAATCAAGATAAAATTTTAAACAATGATGTATCCCATACCATATAAGTTGGACACACACTGACCATGATTTTAATAATTGTAATACTGTTGTATATCATCACCCAGGATTTCGAGTTTAATATAAAGTATCAAAGTAAAAAAGGTCCTAAGTGGACCTTTTCTTTTGAACTTCGGTTCCAAAAACTATTTTGCCTTAGATTTAGAAGTCTAAGCCTTGTCAGTAAAAGTATACAGTACAGATTAAGTTATGTCGTAATAAAAGAATTAAAAAAAAAACGTTTTGAGTGCAATTTTGGCATTTGATAACCAGCGCTTTAGCTTTTTAATATTAATAATCAAACATCAGTGGAAGTGCAAGACAAGGAAGTCCCAGACACCCAAGGATAAGATTTCTGGTTTTGAACGAAGTTTGGTAAGGCAGTACGAGCCTGAGATTTCAGAAGAATTCTATATCCTCGGGTTTTATCCAATCACACAGTGCTAAAACTTTTTGCACATGGATCACATCTTCTTGGTCATAAGTCACTTTAAAATACATAAAATAGACTGTGCATAAAAATTTAATCAACTTCAAATTATAATTTCATATATTTAAAGGCCTATAAATATCTTATGCAAATTGAAGGAAAACTCTAGAGAGAACTGTTTCCCGTCAAAATTTGGCATTTTGTATCTCAAAAATTCCTAAATGAATTTTCAAATTTTTTGTTTAAGTTGTTCCATTAGTAGTGCTCTTCAAAACAAAAGGTCATAACTTTAATTCTAATTACAAAATTTCTGACACTCATACTCCCTTAAATCTGATATGATTAAAATCTTAACAAGGGATGCCTGAGATTTTCTTGTCTTTCACTTTCACTTGTGTATGGTTTTATTTCTTACTGTATTCTCTATAAAATATACAAACATCCACACGGGAAAGTCGTCCGTTAATTTAAGGAGCTATGATCCTTTTTGCAACGTCATGAAATCTCAAATGTAAGCCCGAATGCGCAATATTTTGAAAGGATTTTTTCTGGATTTAATTGTAAAATGTATCTTCAAATTCTTGATTTTAATAACACATAAAGTAAAGTTATTACAAATATAATCACCGTAAAATTAAAACATTTGTAGACTAGAGATCATTAAAACACAATTCAGTTGAATATTTGCCAGTAAACTGCATGTGATTTTTTTTTCACTCAACCGCTAAAAATACGAACCATTTTTTTCAAAGTTGAGCATAACAAATCTACGAAATTTATTATCTTTTTGAACCAAACTTAGATGAGTGAATTTAAATTTTGACCCATGAACTAAAAACTAATCAATTATTGGCTTATGCTTTTAAATTATAGATACATCGGTAAACGAATACCGAAGCAAGAACGAGGAAAGGGGAAATTCTAAAATCATAAATCCAAAATCACGGCAAATCACAACAACACGAATTGAGACAGTACGACAAAGACAAAACAAATAAACAAAAATGAACAAGAATATGAACAATTTTTTTCAGGCTTTTCTCTCATCCTTACAAGAAAGAATATATTCAGAGACATCATAATATACTTGATTGAAACTTGCAATATTTAAATTTAACAAAAGTTTGTTTAAAACTAAGGAGTATCTCCCTCATACATAGCTCTGTCCTTACCTGAATATTGGCTTTTCTATTTCCATCCTTTTGGTTATTTGTTTTCGGTTAATGGACCTCCAAATGTTTTGGTTTTATCTGCACTGATGAGACATAAATTGTCGAAATGCGCATATGCAGAAAATAATTTAACGGTAAATTCGGTATTTTTTTTGTTATACTGAATTGCATACAAAATTGAAATACATGTAAGAGTCTATGCATACTTTATATTTTACTATTCATAATGCATACTGATTAGTTTTGATTCATTTACGACCATGAAGTTAAGTGCCCTTAAGCATCAAACATACGTTTTAACATGATTTTAGTCACTATTATTTGTAGATAATACCTTTCATGGTGTTGGATATATTCAGAAATATTCCAGGAATGGCAGGATTGTTTATTGCCTCTCTGTTTAGTGCGTCTCTCAGGTAAATAGTGAGCAATCTTCCTATACGCATGTTCCAGATTGTATGATGCCATTCATTAAAATAACACAAACCAAGTTGAAACTAAATTTGTATGCTATATTTTTATATTTATTCAGGTAATTCAATTCTTAATTCGTCAAATATAACCCGAGATTTAATTTTTCTTCTGAAGTATGTTTTGCCAAATTTGTGTTGTTATCAGTTTCATACTTGATCACTTTTCATTTCACTTTCGTTTACCCGATGTATCTTTAGTTTTCATGTCGCTATCTTCATTCCGTTTTTTGTGAACTTTTAATATCCACTGGCATTCCGGTCAATATTAAAGCTAAAGTTATACAAAAAAATACACACACAATAATTGACACTAGCGCAATGGAAAGTGAGCTTTTGCGGGCCATAAAATCAATTTAACTATCCATCTCTTCTTATATGTCTGTACCAAGTCAGGATCATCGCAGTTGACAGTTTTTCTGCTGGTTTTTGCACTTGCTTTGTCTATTTACCTCCTTGACTTTGGCTCTTGGCAATTCTGTCATGTGCTCACGTGTCATCAGGTGCTCTCAAAGGGTAAGCCTGACCTGCTACACATGTAACACTCGTCACACAGCTAGTTAATAGATAATGATGTTGATAGATATGTTCGGTTGTTAATGTCACTTTCTAACCCTTAGACAAATCAAATTAAAATACATGACATGTGTTACTTTTCTAACCTCTAACAGTACCAAGGCAAAGCTTGATACACATCTTTTAAACTTAAGTATTCAGACAATTACAAGGACAAATCTGTAGCAAACAAATAATCGACCATGACAAAACTTTAATATAACACTGTGATATTCAGGACAACATTGAAAACGTAAGCACTGACAATGTGAACCCTCATAGAAATTTTAAAGTGCCATCAGGTGCTCCGGAAGGGTAGGCATAACTGCTTCACATGTTACAATAGAGATGTCTATTGTCAGATTTCCAATAGATTTTTTGCTATGACAACAAAATAACATCTACAAAGTATACAACTGCAATGTCATCGCAAAATGCGAACACAAGTGTACAAAAACCTGGCATAAGACTGTATTAGTATGCAGATTAAAAAAAAAAAGAAGACAAAGACATTTAATGGGCAAAAGATAACTTCTCGAAGTAAATAATTTTTGACAACATATATACTAGTAATATAAATCAATGAAAAAATAAGGCAAGTTTTAAGAATTTTTCATAAACAAGATTTAGCCGAAACTGAAACTTCAGGAGAATACATCCGTAAAGGGTAGTTGTATATGTTTTTTTTAATTCAAGTACCATATCGTCTGGTTTGGGCAGTTTGTCTGCAATAACGGTAGAGGATTATGTTAAACCTAATTTCAAGACGTTGTCAGACGATCAACTTACTGTCATTGCAAAACTAAGCGGTAAGTCTTGGCAGCTAATCACATTCACTTGGTGTCGTCATAAAACTATTCATTGTGTGAAGAAAATGACACGGTTAAACTCCTTTCAAATATTTTAACGCGAGAAATTCTCCACAACGAACATAATTGTGTACATGGACACGGGTTATGTATTCCGGTATATGCATGAAATCATTATGCTAAACTCCTCACAGGAAGGGATCTTGGTGGAAGCTGTATACTGAGAGTACATAACTTACTTTGTCAGTTGGTAATTGGGTCAGTTAACTGTTAGTAGTCTCTTGTGATTTCATGTTTTTGTCCGTATATTTAGTTCTTTCAGTTTCATTTTTCACAATTGACTCAGTCCTGTTGCCAACTGAATTTTACTGTTGCTACGATTGTTTTTTATTTATCACATTGGCTGTAGGGGGATGGTTTGGGCCCAATAAAACTAGTTTAACCCCGCCGCAGCAGGATTGCACCTGTCCTAAGTCAGGAAATTTATTAAGCCTTTGTGTGTCTTGTCTTTTTTCTAGTTAGTTTACTTTATGTCTATAGGAGTCTAGGATGATGGTTATTTAGCTGAACTTGATTACTCTTTATTCAGGGGCCGACTCCGACATGCCGTTGGGTGTGGGGTTTTCTCACCGTTCATTGAAGATCTTATGGTGGCTTTGAGTTGTTGTTACTCCCCTTTGGGTCGTTGTCTCTTTGACACATTCCCCGTTTCCCTTCTTTTTTCTAACAATGACAGTGAAATACCGAAAGAACAAAGGAAGTGATGATTACAAAAATCAAAGTTCAAAGACATATCGGAAACATATCCATAGACATATACAAAAAATTATCAACAAAAAAGAGACAAGAAATTAAATGATGACTGCATCCAAAGACAGGGCAAAAACGAGAATTAGACATTAGTATTAGACAAAAATGGCAGAATAATACCATCGAGACATCTTAAAGCCAGTACAATAAGTAAATAGCATTCAGCATGTTCTAGTTGTATTATAACCTAATGCGTTGTTCATGAACTTCCAAAGCAACATATGTAAAAAAAAAATAACTGTAAAGATAAATAAATATGCTTGTGGCATGTGATTGTAATTTTCGGCTGTTTTAGTGTTTACTGTTACCTTCATTTATAAGGATGAATGAAGATATTTATATTTAGTGATAGGTAAAGATGGGGCATATTTTGTTTAACATCACACTGATTCACACAAAAAGTATACAGAGGAGGATGTCATTGGAAAGTAAGTGAGAACCAAACCGTCAATCTAAAAAGAACAATCCAAGGACAATGGCAACAATGCTGGAATTCTTGATTGATAACATATTTGAAGAATTTCGAGGAACAAGTTTTCCAGCAGACAATAGAGATACCTATGGGGACTAATTGTGTGCCACTTTGAGCAGATTTGTTTTTTATTCGTATGAAGCCAGGTTCATACAAGGGCTAGTTCAGAAAAAAGACAATAAGCTAGCCAAATCCTTTAATTTCAGTTTCCGTTAAATAGATGATGTCCTTTCACTGAACAATCCTCAATTTAAAGATAGCCTTCATCTTAGACACCCAAATGAACTCGAAATTAAAAAGACAACTGATGCACCATCATCAGCATCATATCTGGACCTATACCTCTACATTGACAATTCTGGACGTCTGTAAACAAAACCTTACGACAAGCGTGATGATTTCGACTTTCCAATAGTAAACTTCCCGTTTTTGAGCAGTAATATTCCGACTTCTCCGGCATATTGCGTGTACATTTCAGAACTCATTCGCTATTGCCGTGCCTGTAGTTTGTACAGCGATTTTAGCAACAGAGCGAAATTACTGTCTCAAAAACTTATACATCAAGGGTATGTTCAGTCCCTGTTGCAATTGTCACTACAGAAATTTTACGGTCGTAACCACGAATTGGCAGACCATTACAATGTTTCTGTGTCACAAATAAGAACAAATATCTTTGGGTAGATCCAGAGTTTGTTACCGGACTGACTAACACCGACTGTGACAAAACCGGACTTTTCACTGGCAGTGTGACGGGTGCCATGCGTGGAGCAGATCATGCTTACCCTTCCGGAGCACCTGATGATACCTCAGTTTTTATAGGGGTCACACTGAATAGAAATCAGTAAAAAAAGGTATGCAAGGTTAAAGTTTATACAGGAAAAGTGCTAAAATTTAAAACAAAATAATGTGAAATGCTACAGTTTCATCAATGTTAACAACAGTGCAGATGATAAAGATCAATCAACTTGAACAAATTACAAAATAGCGAAGTCACTGTGAATTCTTTTCTGCATATGTGCATTTCGAAAATTATTGGAAAAATTCCTATAAATACATGGTAAGATTGAACAAATTTGAACAACGCTTTCACTGTTGTTCTATATGTTAAAGTCAGTATGAGGCCTTTTACAAAGAGCATACACTCCTGCCGCATAGTAAGCTCAAGACTGCCCGTAGTCCTTACATAATCAACTAAACACAAATTTCTGTATAAGGTATATGGTTTTTCCAAATTATTTGATGTGGTCTGCACTGACGAGACTAAATTCACAGTAACTTCGGTATTTTAATATTTACTATGAAATTGGTAACTTAATTAAGATTTATGCATAGTTATAATGATTTTTGAATGACCTTTAATGTAACATGATAACAATGTAAAGTGCGTTGTACTCGTATAAGCTAAGTACTGTTATATTGCACAATATATATTTTGTAGTGCCTTTTTATGGATTATTGGTTGTTGGCGTCTCTTTTTTGATTGCAGGAATTCCAGGGTCAATGTCAGTGTTCATTTTGCAATATATTAACAACTGAAAATTTTCTCTGAGTCAGCAAAAATTTTCGTGAACATTCTTTCCCGAAAGACTAACTTCAAGTCTTTTCATGTTCATTCTTAAAATTCAACATTCAGAAATGCGACATGACATTATTGGGCAATAGCTAGTAACTTCTTTGAGTATTTTTGTTTCAAAAATTCTCATCTCAAAAGCTATTCAATTTTATAACGAAAGATTTTACAGTTATATTTGATATAAAGTAAAATATCAGTAGTACAGAAATAAGCTACAAATGAAAAGATATCAATACGATTTCAAATTAAAAAGGGCCAGTTGCTTCACTTTTCATGCCGATTGTTTCAGTAATGCTACAGTCTTTTATCGGTAAGTTATTTAAACCCACAAAATGTCATTTTTCAAAATGCATTCTTTTTTTTAGAAAATATAATTTAAGCCATTTTCAAAATCAATAGACTTTCCGATGTTAATGCAAAATTGCATAAATGTGCATCTGCTTGTTAAAAGCAAGTTTCAAAAAAGGATTATTTTAAGTTCTAGCTATAAATTTGGTATCGTCAATTACATAGCTACAACTAATTGGTATTAATTTCAAGGTGTTCGTTACAGTGATAAAAAATTAAAAAAAACTTCATGAATTAATATGTCTTGCGGTAATACACACACACACACACACACACACACACACAAAAACGTTTTCATGTCAAACAAATTTTCATAATTTGCACAAAGAATACAATCATTTTTGTTTATGAACAAGTTTCCTTTCCCAAATGGAAGCTTATAATAACTATAATAACACTGGGGGGGT
>MJUU01035971.1:32041-54954 GCA_002080025.1 Modiolus philippinarum
CCCGAGTATAATGATGAGTCTTTTTTTTTCTTTTTATAAGCCATATACTGGTATCGAAATGTTAAGTTTTCACGCATTTTGTTAAGTGTAAGCGTTTTATCATTTAAATACTCATAAAAATTTACCAGGGTCTTTCATCTACCATTCACAAATGGTAATTTCTATTGAAATGATAACAGGAAACACTTACAAGGACCGTAAATTACAAATCACATGCCATAACCTACAATGGAACTACACAAGAAAAACAATAAAACAAAGATAGAAACTCGGGATAACCGGACTTGGAACCAGTGTAACAGTGTATTCTTTCCGTTTTGATAAAACACACTAGGACAAAAATTCCAAGACATGAATACACTAGGACATTACTTCTGACGGAATAAACGCCTTAGTGCAAGGTAGAAATACAATCGGGTATTTATGTACCCGGACATCGGTAGAGATGTATGCTCTTTATTTTTCTTAGATATGGTGTACTTGTACATGAATTAATATCTCATGTGTACACTTTGTTCAATTACTATTATCTAAATTTATGCAAATTCTAAAACCGAAGGATTAACTCCCTCCATCGTAGTTTTGTCCTTAGCTATATTTGATATTACTGATTATTCGGATTTGGTTGGGTTTTATGCATTTTAAACATTTTTTGAAATTATGGTTTTCCTTTGTTTAGGTTCTAGTGCTGCTGATGAGGAATTAATTTCCGAAATGGCCATACAGCTCATTTAAATTATTGCAGTTGCAGTTAACATATGTGTTATGATCTCATGTTCATTTACTCCATATCCTTACGTAAAATATCTTGCACGCCGGAAAGAAAGTATGCTTACACCGGCACTAGCAATAGCCAGTGGTAGAGTTAGACCGGGTTATGGACACATAAACCTGTCTTTCCCTTATCCCGTTTCCCTATAGGATAATATTCATACAAATAAAACCCAATACAGTAAATCTAAGTTCACTGATAGCATGTACTAAGTAGATATCAGGAACAAATAAAAGGATATGGAACCCATATAAATATGAAAAACCTGACAAAAACATTATCATATCAAGCAAATTAAACAACACTTTGAATTTGATTGTTTCTAGAGAAATGTCAATCGCACAATTATTTTTTGTTGAGATGACTAAATACCGAACTGTGAATTTAATTTCTGCATATGCGCATTTCGACAACTTATGTCTCTTCAATGTAGATAAAATATAAACGGTTGGAAATCCATAAACTCAAAGATATGTAAAAACTGATAGAGAACAATTAACCAATATGATCTAAATATAAAGCCAAAATCAGCTAAGGACAGAGCTTTGCATGAGGGAGATACTCCTTAGTTTTCAACAAAATTTACAAAAATTTAGAAATTGTAAGGTTTCAAATAGAATCGGAGTCTTTCTATTAAGCTAATTTGTGCGGATCTGTTGAACTGAACTGAATCTGTACGAAGAATGTTTTTCCATTTAATATAGTTGTATATGGTATTTGTAAATCATCTGCGTAATTTGAGCAATCGTGATTAGAATTTTGTTGACACACATATATTTTCAGTTGGTCTCCAGGCAAAATAGGAATATGAAATTCTAACAGTACGGAAATCACCATTTTGAAATTATTTTAAAACTGAAAACACTTATACATGCATCATATTAACATATTTTTGTACTTAAAATCAAAGCCAAATGTTATAAACGGGGTTAATAAGAAAAATACCGAGTAGAGGGGCCAAGAGCCAAAGTCCATGAGACAAAAATACAAATCAGTCGGAAACCACCGGCAAAATTGTTGACCGCAATGGTCCTGACTTAGTACAAGAATTTAAAAAGAAATATTAGGTTAAACCGGTTTTATGACTAGCCGAACCTTTCTTTCTATTGTGGTAGTGTCCGGCAGCAATTAAGGCACAATTGTCATTGAAAGGTCGTAGAAACTTAAAAGTACTCAGTAAAAAAGAATCTTGAACCAGAATTCGGACCGAAACTTCATTTTTTTCTGCAAGTGACTGATGTTTACTAAATAACATTTTTAATGATAATATGAGACAGTTTTATTTGAAGCCTTGATTGATAAGGCGGTCATGGATATAACTATGTCTAATGAGAAAGTCTGTATCATTTGTCCTAGCTCTCGGGTAACGAATCAGCTGTGAAACATACACAGGAAGCTGGAATACTACTGTATATGTAAGGGAAATTGATATTTAAAATTGTAATCATCTCTTTTGTCGTAAATTTTACTACTAAGTAGACCATTTTCGTCAAAGAGAATCATGATAACAATATACTTTCAGTGATGATATTGTCATTTCAATACTAAAAAACAATCAATAAAGGCAAAAGTTGCCTTTAAATGTTTTGCGGTAGGGTAACAACGTAGGACATTTTAATCGCAAGTTACATTTCATGTACATTTATAACGTCAAGAGATATTGAAACTGCTGATCTGAGAACAGAATTTGGGAATTGTCAGATAACCACTCCTTGTTTGATAGTTAAACAATCTAAGAACGAAGGAAATTCTGAAATGCTGAAGTCTCAATGGACTCTAATATTCAAATCTATTAATCCGTTCACAGATACAAAACTTTGTAAGTGTTTCCTGTTATCTTTTCTACATTAATCTACAAAAAAAATCACATATTCATTTTAATTAGTTCCCGAAGAGGGTAAGTGTGTCCTTCTGTAAAAGCATTAATCTGAACTTAAGAGACGAAAGTATTTAATATGGTTATCTGGATATATTAAATTCACAAAAACTTTGAAGCTAGCACTGCCTCCATGCCTCTTGTGGAGAATTTGAATCATATTGAATAGTCAATGTATATGAGTATCACAATACATCCATCGGAAGATAACCGGCCAGTTTTACTTAACAAATGCATATGCTATTTGGAAAATCTTAACGACTGCATTTCATTTTAAGTCTCAAAAATGAAGCCGATAGCCGGGTTCGAACATTTGAGTATTTACTATTGGATCTCCGATGTTTGTGTTATCTAAAAAACAAAAAATGACGACACAATGAAACAAAGACATTTTTGGACTGTATTGGAGTGATGAGAGTAAGGTCCCTTAACAAGGATTGCTTATTTCGGTCGAATTCGAGGAAGAGCATGAGTCAATAACATTGAAAACTAAACCTATACACTTTTTTCAATTACTATTATCTAAATTTATATAAATTCTAAAACCAAAGAAATAACTCCCTCCATCGTAGTTTTGTCCTTGGCTATATTTGATATTACTGATTATTCTGATTTAGTTTGGTTTTATGATATTTTGTTTTGTTTTATGCATTTTATTTCGGTGCTGACCCGAAAACCGATTTTATTTGGAACCTTACAATATCTAAATTTTGTAAATTTTGTTGAAAACTTAGGAGTATCTCTCTCATGCAAAGCTCTGTCTTAGATGAATTTGGCTTTACATTTAGATCATATTGGTTATTTGTTCTCTATCAGTTTTTACACATATTTGACTTAATGGTCTTCAAAACGTTTAGATTTTATCTGCACTGAAGAGACATAAGTTGTCAAAATGTGCATATGCAGAAATTAAATTCACAGTAACTTCGGTATTTAGTTATCTTATATATTTTGCTTGGTTTTATGCATTTTATATATTTTTTGGAATTATGGATTTCCTTTGTTTGGGTTCTAGTGCTGCTGATGAGGAATAAATTTCCGAAATGGCCACACAGCTCATTGAAATTAATGCAGTTGGATTTAACATATGTTTTATGGTCTCATGTTCATTTACTCCATATCCTTTCGTAAAATCTTTAAGAAAATCAAATTTTGATCATTACCTCTGAAACCATTCATATTTCTTTTAGGTAACAACCAGTGTTTTATCTGCCATAAATGGCCCAACACTTGGATTATTTTTGTACAGTGTTTTCTTTCCATGGGCAACATCAAAGGTAAAATATTTATAAGTTTGGATAAACATACTTTAAGTATTGTCATTTTCTCGACAACGTATCAAAGTTGAGTAAGCAAAATGAATATTTGCATTCATATTATATAACTCCTTTTTCGAACCAACAGTTCAAACTTGGGCAATGATTTGATATAGACTACAGAAATGTAAACCACACAATTCTAAGGTCAGAAACATGGCAAAACAACAGACAAACAAATATATATTACACATCACATAATACATACCACACCAAAAAATATAAATAAATAAACACTAAAAACTAGAGCCATAAGAACTCCAATTAAAAACCGAGAGTGATATCAGGTGCACAGGAAGGGTAAACATATCTTGCTCTGTACATGAATTCCGTCATAATGCCAGTAAGTCAATCATCGGTAAAAATCTCAAATCAGTACGGATTCTAAATCTTGCTAAAAGTATCATTTTTTTCTATTGTAACACCTACAGGTTATACCTTTCAATTATTGTCTGCAATATAATTTCTGTAAATGAATCACAAATTTCCATGTTAATTTGAAATTGCAGTCTTTTGTTTACTCAAACAGCATTACAGTTTTAATGCATGGGGGTAATAACAAAAATTACCAAACACCTCCAAATTGTCGACAGCAATGGTCCTGACTTGGTACAGGCACTTTCAAAAGAAATGGTTGGTTAAACCGGTTTTAATGGTAGGCAAACCTCCCCTTTCATTGTGGTAAAGTCCGGTAGCAACTCAACAGCAATTCCAATTGATTGGTCGTAGACAGCTGAAAGAAATGCTCATCACAGTATTAAGGAAAGAAAGAATCTTAAAACAGAATTCGGACCGAAACTAAAAATTTTCAATAAGGGACTGATATCTAATAAACAACTACTTTGATGATCGTATGCGATGGAATTATTTTGAAGCATTGATTAATAAGGCGGTCACGGAGATAACTATGTCTAATGAGAAAGTCTTTGTAATTTGTGCTATCTCTTGCGCAACGAATCAGCTGTGAAACATATACTTGCGTAAGCAGGAGAAACTGGAGAATAACTGTTCATGTTAGCAAAATTTATAATCTAAAATTAAAATCGTCCCTTTTGTCGTAAATTTTGGCACTGAGATGACCATTTTCGTCGAATTCTATATATAAGTCCAAAATGATGTAGATCTGGTAGCCTTTATCTCTAGTTCTGGCGGATATGTTAATGGGACCCATTTAGCAAATGATGCATTATTGATTGAAAGAACATCATCAATATATCTATTAGAGAGATTGGAGGATCTAGCATCTTTTATTTTATGATCTTTTGAAGAAATTCAGTCTGGTAAGGATATAAAAACAAGTCTGCGAGTAGAGGTGCACAATTAGTGGACATTGATATGTCAACTTGCTTTTGCTAAATAACATCTCAAAAATAAAAGTGACAACAAAAGTCTTGCTTCAAAATGTGATAAATATATTATAATTCTTATATTATTTGCATATTAGGAAATACACTGATGTGATTGGTTGAATCTACTTCCGGTAGCAATTTCTGAAGTCGTTTATCTTTCGATAGAAGACGTTGACCGAACTACATTTAAGTTTACCTTACAAATCCACTCGCCAAGACATTCGCGTAGAACACAAACGTGTGATTGGCATAATAAAAATAAGAATTCAATTACTTATCATCAAACTAAAAGAATTATAAGGATTAAACACCATTTGAAAGGAATTTATTTGAGTATAAACGGGACCAAGTCACTCACAAACTTCGGACTTTTATTTGTTTGTGAGTGAATTGGTCCCGTTTATACTCCAATAAATTCCTTTAAAATGGTGTTTAATCCTATAATCAATTAGAAAATCAACCATACTACACACCTGTTTTTCATCGTGGCATACCTTTCCTTTATATTGGTTTTTGAAAAATTCTGGGTTTATAACCTTATACTTTTTTTTGAATCGACAAAAGTTTTTTGAATGTCTTTTTCTAATTCGTGATTTTAGTTTATCATGAGGAAATGAGGTATACAGTGTGGAAAAATCAAATGCTTTGAGAAAATGTATTCGAAAAAGTGAACGGGATTTAAGATTTTCAAATAAATTCTTTGATTTTTTAAGATCTACATGTGATTTATGTCACTTCAGGCATTAATAGTTTCACAGTATGTTTGATGACTGTCTTTGACTTCATACACAATCTGTGATTGGAAATGATTTCATCTTTGTCAAATATATTTAGTATTGAAATTCGCTACAAATTTCTTCTTATATACCGATTTAATTACTATATTGCAGTTAATTTTATTTTGTTTTAACAGTTAAACTGTCTACTGAATTAAGATTTTGCTATCAGTCAAACAACGGTAGTAGAATACCGAAGGAACAAAGGAAGTGATGATTACAAAAATCGAAGTCCAAAGACATGGCAAAAACCGCAAAAGAGAAAAACAAGGACAAAACAAGGACGTGAGACAGCCACAATAGACGGAAAAAAACGACGACATTAAGAACTAAGGCACTCATAGTGTTAACTCCCATGATAACCGGGAATGACATCAGGTGCTCCGGAAGGGTAAGCATGTCCTGCTCCACTAGTGACACCCGTCACACTATCAATGATCAAAGAGTGGAATTAAGCATACTATGGAACAATCCATGCCCGACAGTCTTAAATCCCATTCATTTGCTCAAATACATTTATGAAACGTTAAATGTTTCAACAACTTTACCATTCTTGTTCATAATAATTCAAAATAATGAGTCAAAGATATCATTGCTTTTTGTTATAAATCTACATAAAATCAATTTAAAGGTTAAAAACATTATACTTGATTTCTTATTTATAATATAGATGTATCATTTGAAGGTGTATACCAATGGGTACGAATTCTGCGTCTCTACTCGAAGACTTGTTTTCATATATTCTTCGAGACTAAACAATGTTCTTTTGATTAATATATCATTTGCTAAATGAATCTCTCAGCAGATCCTCCAGGACAAGAGATAAAAGATACGTAAGAAACTACTAGATCTACTTATTTTTTTCTTGACTTAAATCTAGAATTTGACGAAAACGGTCCCCTCAGTCCTTAAGTTAACAACAAAAGGGACAATTTTAATTTTTAACAGTTATTCTCCAACTTCTCTTGATGACGCAGGGAATGTTATAGTTGATTTCGTTAGATTAGAGCTAGCACAGAATGGGCAGACCTCATCGTTAGATATACTGCAATACTAAGTTCCTTGTGGAACAATTTGAAGTTAGGTCTAAACTGTAATTCAAGATTCAATTTTTACTTAATAATTTGAATGTTTATTACTTGTTACTGTCTACGAGCTTTCATAAACAGTTACGGTCGAGTTGCTTCCAAACACTTCCGCAGTAGAAGGGGAGGTCTGTCGTGCCAACAATTCCACCATTTGTTTTGAAATGTCTGTATAAAGTCAGGACCATTGCGACTGACAATTTTTCCGGTGATTTTGTACCTGTATTGTCTCCTTGCATCTTAAGTTCTTCGTATTTCTGCTCGGCTAATTTGTTAAACCCTATACCCAAAATGATATGAAATAAATGTCTTTCCTTATCTTCTCATATACTGATGTGGGGTATTAAAATCGGCAAATAAAAGACGAAAAAGATGGCTGTTTTACGACGGGTAATGTGCCATTCAAAGTGCTGACAATGCATAATTGATTTAAGTATATATATATATAGTTATGAAAAAAAGGAAACAGTGCAACGGTTGAAACTCAATATTTCTTTAATTACACGGGATATTGATACTATAATTTGCATTTTCATAACTATAACTTATACTTAGACATATACATAACATTGTTCTTGCTTCTTTATATATTATCAAGTTCGGTTACACGTTTCATCAATCTCCTCATTTTGGCACCTTTCCCCGTAGTGTCAATGTTAAATGATCGCGATATTTGGTTTAAGTGTGATCGGATTGGTTTGGCTTTATAACGTTGGACAAAATATGTCTAGCAATGGAAACACTTATTACTTCATGAAAACAAGATATCGTCATAACGGATACGTTTTTAATAATATCCTCACTTCTAGAATCATAAAAAAAAATCCGATTTTTAGTTATAAACTCATAAAATGAACAACCCAATAACCAACTTACTTACATGAGCAGTAGCAACATTCTTATTGAAACCGGGAGTATCACTAGATGTTCCGACTGGGTAGGCATGATCTGCTCTACTCGTGGTACCCGTCACATTACAAGTGAAAAGTCCGTATTTTTCACAATGTGTGCTTGCCAGACTAACGATAAACCCTGGATCTTCCCAAAGATATCTGTTTTCACTAAGAAAAGGAAACATTATAGCGGTCTGTCAATTTTCAATAGTGACTTAACATACCCTTGAGGTATACATTTTTGAGGCAGTAATTCGCTCTATTGACAAATTTGCTGTACAAACTATAAGAGCGTTTCAGTTGTAAAATACAGACGCCATATGCCGGAGATGTAAGAATATTACTGCTAAAAACAAAGATTTCATAATTGGAATGTCGAAATCATCACGCTTGTCGTTAGGTTTTGTTTTCACACCTGTAGAGATAGGGGTCCAGGTAGGAGGCTGATGATTGTGTATCAATGGTTTCCTGAATTTCGATTTAATTTGGAAATATGAGATGAAGAACATCATCTGTAGAATCAAAGCTTGAATATTGTTTTTTTCTGAACTATCCCTTGTATGAACCTGGCTTCATGCGTATAAGGAAACAAATTTGCTAAAAGTTGCGCACAATTAGTCTCCATCGGTATCCCTATTGTCTTCGAAATTCTACAAATATTTTATCAATCAAAAATTTCAGCATTGCGATGACATTCTCCTCTGTATAATTTTTGTGTAAATCAGTGTGATGTTTAACACAAAAGGCCAAATCTTTAGTGTTGCATCGGAATGTTGCATCGCCTAAATCTGTAAATTGTCTAACCGTTAGTTGGTTTACAGCTCACTCAATCTTTGAAACGCCTTCTTACTTGCATTTTTGGCTGTAAAGATCTTTCATTTGCATGGTCATTGAACATATACTGAGGAATATTTTTGCTAAATTCTCGATTTTTATTGAGTTCGTCAAGCCTCGCGTTTAAAAGTTTTAAAAGCAATTAACAATCGCCAGTGTAGAAATGTCATGAGTAAGCCTGCATTCAATAAGACTTTTTAAACGCGTATACATCTTTAATATATTAAAGTAAGTGAGACCCGAACCGTCAGTCAAAAGAACAACAATACATGGAGAACGGCAACATCTGAAACGCTAAAAAAACTAGGACACCCAATGAGTACGGAACAAAAAAGAAAAATGAAAAATAAAAACAAAGTATTAAATTTATATTCAAAAGAAAACAATATACTTATATGTTAAATTCGTTGGAGAAGTTTATAAAAGCAATTTCAACATCAGTTTACATTATTAGAAATGAATACGAAAATAAAGAAGCGGTATTCATATAGACAGCCTGATTTCAAATAAGTAAATACCGAAGTTGCTGTTAATTTTGATTCTGCAAATGCATATTTCGACAACTTATGTCTCTTCAGTGCAGATAAAATCTAAAGTTTGGAAAGCAATAAACTCAAAGTTCAAAAACTGATAGAGAACAAATGACAAATATGATCTTAATGTAAAGCCAAAATAATGAAAAGGTAACAACAGACTTTAACCGTTTGCTATAAGGCAACGTACACCAAGGATTTTTAACAATTTTTTATCGCTTATTTTTTACATTAGATAACATGCATTCCTTTATTAAGGCATACATAGTTGGAATTTAATTCCATTTAACATTTATTGCTGATTAATGTGTCAAGAAAATATTGCCTTAATATTCATATTTTTAAAACTATATTCAGGTATATATATCAAGATTATGGTCATGGATTTAGTAGGAAAAAGAAGGGAAACGGGGAATGTGTCAAAGAGACAACGACCAAAGGGGAGTAATAACAACTCAAAGCCACCATAAGAACTTCAATGAACGGTGAGGAAACCCCACACCCAACGACAGGTCGGAGTTGGCCCCTAAATAAAGAGTACTCAAGTTCAGCGAAATAAGCATCATCCTAGACTCCCATAGATATAAAGTGAACTAACTAGAAAAAAGACAAGACACACAAAGACTTAATGAATTTTCCGACTTAGGACAGGCGCAAACCTGCTGCGGTGGGGTTAAACTAGTTTTATTGGGTCCAAACCTTCCCCCTAGAGCCAATGTGATAAATAAAAAAACAATCGTAACAACAGTAAAATTCAGTTGGCAACAGGACTGAGTCAATTGTGAAAAATGAAACTGAAAGAACTAAATATACGGATATAAACATGAAATCACAAGAGTCTACTAGAAGTTAACTGACATGCCAGCTCCAGACCCATTATCAACTGACCAATTAAGTTATGTACCCTCAGTATACAGCTTCCATCAAGTTCCCTTCCCGTGAGGAGTTTAGCATTATAATTTCGTGTATATACCGGAATACATAACCTGTGTCCATGCAATACTGATTTAGAAATTTAGAATGTGTTCAGTTAAAATTCAAAGACCCTATCAAAAAATCAATGTTGATAAAAAGAAGGCCATACGTAATGACTTGACGACAATACCGTAATTATAACCCTTATGAATTAGACGATTTAAAGATTTCATAAGTTTGTTAGGCGAGTTTAAGTATTTTTTACTCTTATGCAAAACATTACCGTAAAATAAAGGATGTGAAATGCCAGCCTTGATTAGATGTTTACAGGTTGCATTGTATTTATAAACTAAGTCTTTATTAGGGCCCCACATCTAGATGCGGGTGCCCTATAATTTTCACTATGTCTGTCCATCCGTCCTTCTGTCCGTCCGTCAACAATTTTTTTTGTCAAAGATTTCTTGGCTTGTATAAGTGGGAATGATTTGAAATTTAATCTGTAGCTTGGAAATGATAAGTTGTATTGTATAAGCAATTTTCAAGTTGTCGGGTATCCACTTTCTGTTTGCCGATACTTTGATTTTTTTTCTCTGAATGAAATTTTCGTCAAAGATTTCTTGGCTTCTACAATAGGGAATGATTTGAAATTTTGTCTGAAGCTTGGAAATGATGAGGTGTATTGTGTAAGCGATTTTCAAGTTTGTCGGACTTCTACTTCCTGTTTGCCGCTACTTTGAATTTTTTACTTTAAACAAATTTTTCGTCAGAGATTTCTTGGCTCATACTATAGGGAATGATTTGAAATTTGGCCTGGTGCTAAAAAATGATGACTTGTATTGTGTAAGCAATTTTCAAGTTTGTCAATATCCACTTCCTGTTTGCCGATACTTTGATTTTTTTTTTCTATGAACAAAATTTTCGTCACAGATTTCCTCGATTCTACAATAGGGAATGATTTGAAATTTGATCTGAAGCTTGACAATAATGAGATGTATTGTGTGAGCAATTTGCAACATTGTCAGGCGTCCACTTCCTGTTTGCTGATACTTTGATTTTTTACTATCAACGAAATTTTCCTCACAGATTTCTTGGCATGTACAATAGGGAATGGTTTGAATTTTGGTGTAAAGCTTGGAAATGATGATTTGTATAGTTTGAGTGACTTATAGGTTTGTCACTGAATTACTTGCTGCTTTGCTGATACTTTGATTTTGAACTTTAAATGACTTGATATTTAGTCTGAAGCTAAGAAATGATATAGTTTGGTAAAACTTCAAGAAATCACTGTATCCAGCAAATTACTGTATCAACACATTAGTGTGTCAAACAGAATTTGAATCCACACTCATCTAATTTTTACTTTTGCCCAGAGTTTCTGGATCGAAATTGCGGGCCCTTCCGACAACGCCAGTTTCGACATGCTCTAGTATTGTTGATGAAGTTTAGTAAAGGTTTTAATGGGAGTTCACACTATGAGTGCCTTAGTTTTGAATGTTGTCTTTTTATTTCCGTGCACGTCCTTGTTTTGTCTTTGTTTTTCTCTGTTGCCGTTTTTGCCATGTCTTCGGATTTCGATTTTTGTAGTCTTCGCTTCCCTTGTTTCTTCGGTATTCTACTGCCGTTGTTTTTAACTAGTTTATGATAACGAAAACCTTGATATAATAGTTTTTCAGTTATGAAAAGTTTCCGTTCATTTAAATTGCAAACTTTATTACATACTCGAGCAAATCGAACAAGTTGAGATATGTAAACACCATATGATGGCGCTAATGGAACATCGCCATCCAGAAATGGATAATTAACTATGGGAAAAGAAAAATCGTCCCTTTTATCATAAATTTTAGTATCTAATTTACCATTCGTTATATCAAAATTGATGTCTAAGAACGGACAATGATGATTATTAGAATTGCCTTTATTCAAAGTAATTTCTTGAGGGTAGATGTCTTATAATACGTATTGAAGTCGTCATTATTTTTAAGTTAAAATATCATCCAAATATCGGAAAGTGTTGTTAAACTTTTCAATTAAATGCTGTTTAGATGGGTCTTTGCCGATGTTGGTCATAAACTGAGATTCGTTGCAGTACAAAAAGAGGTCCGCTATAAGTGGTGCACAATTGGTACCCATAGGAATTGCTATAACCTGGCGATAAATAGAGTTACCGAAACGAATGAATATATTGTGAAGTAAAAATTCAAGTGCTGAAATCATATCAAAACAAGTCCAATTAATTGAGTTCTTTTGTTTTGTATTACTAAAATGTTTTTGAAAGGAATTAGAACAAATATATTCACAATCGGATTTGTTGAATGCCCATTGAATAAGACGTCTGAATTTTTCCTTTAGAAGATTATGTGGTAAGGTAGTATAGAGGCTAGTAGTCAGTTTTAGTCGTATGTTTATTATACTATAGGGAAACGGGAGAGATTAAGCATAAAATAATGAAGTAACTGTGAATTCAGTTTCTGCATATGCGCATTTCGACAACTCGTGTTTGGCAACAGACAATAGGGATTCCCATGGGAACTAACTGTGCGCCACTTTTAGCTGACCTGTTCCTTTACTCGTAAAATGCCAACTTTTTATAAGGGCTTACACAAAGAAAACAAAAACATGTAGCCTCGTCCTTTAATTGCAGCTTCCGCTACATAGACGATGTACTTTCTCTTAATAATCCTTTAAGCATCAATCGACATGAACGAGGAATTATTACAAATAAATCAATATACACAAAACTAATTTTAACCGCAGAAGAAACGTCTTTTCGATACTTAAACACAACAATTAAAAATATTTTAAAATAACTCACAGTTTCTTGTGCGGTTAAAATTTGTTTTGCGTATATTGATCTATTTGTAATAATTCCTCGTTCATATCCTTTGATTTGAGGAATTTAATTTAAGGGATATTTACATCTGATCTATCCCAATGAGCTTCAAATTATAGAAACAACTGACACCTACTTCAGCTTCGTACCTGGATCTTTTATTGTTTATTGACGAACATGGACGTTTGAAATCTAAGCCTTACGACAAGCGTGATGATTTTGTCCCAAAAGCTGCTTAGAAAGGGATTTGTTCAACCATTGTTAAATTCATCCTTCAAGAAATTCTATGGCCGTCACCATAACATCATTGAAAGATATCACGTGTCAGTATTCCAAAATAAAGCGGACTTCTTCAGCTAAATTCACGTCTTCCCGGACTTGACTACCGATTTTGACATTTTCCTAGATTAACTCGGTTACAGTGGACAGGTGCTGTTAACAGAGTAGGACATGCTTACCCTTCCGCAGCGCCCGATGTCACTCTAAGTTTCACTGGAGTTCACACTGTGAGTGCCTTGTTGAACGTTGTGTTTTCTATTTCTGTGCTTTGTATCCGTCTAACGTCATTGTTTTCTGTGTTCAACGTCATTGTTGTCTGTGTCCTCGTTTTGGCCATGTCTTTGGACTTCGATTTTTGCAAATTCCAATCCTTTGTTCCTTCGGTATTCTACTGCAGTTGTCTCTTCACTGCAGATAAAATCAAAAATATTTGACACCCATAAACCGAAATATGTGTAAAAACCGAGAGAAAACAGGTTAAAAATTGGATCTAAAAAGGCAATCCAAAATCATCCAAGGACAGAGTTATGCATGAGGGAGATATTCCTTAGGTTTTAACGAAATTGTCTTTAATTTAGATATTGCAAGTTTCAAACAAAATCAGTTTTTCAGGCCAGCACGGAAGTCCTAGCTACTGGATTGGTGAATACTCTTTGGAACGTATAGTCCACCAGACGAGGTAATGAAAAAAAATACCGAAGTTACTGTGAATTTCGTTTCTGCATATGCGCATTTTGACAACTGATGTCTCTTCAATGCAGATAAAATCAATATATAAAAAATATAAAGGGGAGGTTTAGGTACCAATAAACCGGTTAAACCCTACCGCTGGTTTTTGCTAGTTCCGACTTTTTATCGTTGTTTATGTATGTCCTTTGTCTTATTATTGTTTTACCTGTGATGTTGCCTGGCAGATTCTGGCCTGTGATTATAATTTTCAGCCATTGTAAATGTAACCTGATGTCCCTTTTATTTCATGTTTTGCATTGGTATTGGTATATTTGGTTGTTATTTCAGGGAGCGTTTGTGGGAACAATTACATCTTTCATTTTATCAACTTGGTTAGCATTAGGACAAAAGTTGTCAACTTCATTACCGAAGACACCTTGGGCACAGATGCCGTCCACAAGTCAATGCTCAATTACTACAAATTGGACAAGAAATGATCCTGGTTTGACATTTGATTATTCGGTGAATGCTACTTCCTTTATTATGCATGGTACAGAACTGTAAGTTACTTTAAATATTTTGAATTGTTGTGTTTAAGTATCTTTTCTTGTGCGGTTAAAAAACAACGGCAGTAGAATACCGAAGGAACAAAGGAATGAAATTCACAAAAATCGAAGTCCAAAGACAACGCAAAAACGAGAACACAGAAAACAATGACGCTAGAAACAAAAAACAACGACGCAAGACAGACACAAAGCACGGAAACAGAAATCACAACATTCAGAACAAAGGCAGTAACAATGTGAACTCCAGTGAAACTGAGAGTGACATCAGGTGCTCCGGAAGGGTAAGCATGTCCTGCTCTGTTAACAGCACCCGTCACACTGTGAGTGATTCAATCCGGGAAAATGTCAAAGTCCGTAGTCAAATCCGGAAAGACGTGAATCTAGATGAAAATGTCCACTTTCTTTTGGGATACTGACACGTCATATCTTTCAATGATACTATTGTGACTGCCATAGAATTTCTTGAGGGATGAAATTAAGGTTTAGTGGTGCATCTGGAAGACCCGGCAATGAATCTCTGTTTGTATGGATTCTTATGAAGTTAAGGTACCCAGTAGATGTAAGGGAGTTGATTGTTGTCATCATTAGCTTTTATGTCAAATGATGCTAACACTGAAGTGTGATTTTTTACAATCTCATCCCTCGATATTGTAGTAGGGGTATATGTAGGGTTTCGAGATGAACTGTCGATGCCCATCTCCTTCACAAGGCAGTCGAGATAGTGTTTCTTACACACAAACAGTATGTTGTTAGAAGCTTTGTCTGCAGGGACAATGACGTAATTTTCATGGAGGTTGGAGAGAGATCTTACTACAAGGGGATCTTCAAATATACTGGGATTTCTGGATTTCATAGCTGTTTTTAGGCTCCGGATGCGATTTACAATTAATGACTTTATGGGCCTGATCCAGTCGGACAATGTCTCAACGTCCTCTTTCTCTTTCTTTGCCCACTTCCTAGCATAGTCTTCAACTGCATCCATCAAAACCTTGAAGTTGTACTTCCAGTTGATGTGCTGGGCTCACGAAATTTGGGACCTTTTGAGAAAATATCTCGTAGTTTAGGGTTGTCTACGATATCTAGGTCACCAGTTATAACGTTTCCAGCCGGACTATAATTGAATGGGGAAGAGGAGCAAGCACAATCAGGTGGTTTGGCTTTAAAGTCATCAATTTGGAAGTCACGCAATACCTGTTTGTAATTGAAAATGGAAGTTGCAATTGGTTTAGTATAGGAATATGAGATAAGTGGAATTGATTGATCATTAAAATAAGGAGGTATGTTTGATGTCACTGTTTTGCTATGTAGAATGTTAGCAAGATTTATAGCGTCCAAGCCTTTATTGGCGAATTGAATTTTGATAAATGTCCGGTTATCAGGTTTTTTGACGGATGTGGTGACAGGCTTGAATAGTCGGTGGTTAGATATATCCAAAACAATTGCTGTTAATTTGTATTCTACGGAATGGCTATCAGTTACGGATGATGCTAAGCATGTTTTGTAGAAGGAATGCAGTTTTGAAAGTGGCAAGGAATACAGTTTGGTACGAATGTGATGAATACCTAGAGGAATGGTCATGAATGGAAGAAGACCATTTATTGAAATGTCATGTAGATTAGGGGCAGTATAGTGTCTATGTCCATGACTACGTGGTCTGAGTTGGCTTCCATTCAATATATTCATCACATTCACCGAACTGCATCCTGGACTTGACAGATTGCCTACACGTTTTATGTTGTCATTGCAACCGTAGGGTATTGCGGTCCCCGATTCTCTGATCCAGTATTCCTCTCTTTGTAGACGGTACGGTGTACTAAGTGTAGGATTATTTGTTTTATGATATATTTTTCGATAATCCTGACTCTAAAATTAAAATTAAAATTAGTTTTGCGTATATTGATCTGTTTGTAATAATTCCTCAATCATATATTTTGATGTTTAATATATTTAATTGTCTTCTATCTGAACTGCAGAGACAAAAGGAGGCGAAATATCCAATTTAAAACTTAGATTTAATGCAATTTCGCAATCAAGTCATTATATATATGGTTAACCATTCACTTCATTTTCGAAAATAAATGGTCATTACAAAGCATAATGAAATTAAAACAACCGACACACAATGGATATTGTCATTTCAAAATTTAAAGTAAAATTGTGCATGAAAGATCAGTACTAATAGAAAATAATCTTAGTTTTCCAAAATATTGCATATTTGTAATATAAACTTAACATACAAATCCATGTTGAACGTAAGAACAGAGTAGTTATAAAAGTAGCTGTAACCACTATCACTTCTGTCAGCAGTGGAACATCATATGGAAAAGGTCAACATCCTTCGAATACAAACTTTGAATCATGTATGTCTGTCGATCGTTTATTAGAATCTTAAAATTACATACGAATCATTATTCTTTCTGAGACTTTCCAGGAAGAAATCAGGTAGATCCTATATTATGACTGGTACATGACTTAATTGACTTCAATGAACGTAACCTTACTATCACTTCAAAACTTTTGCAGCAAGGTTACAGATTTCATAAATTGTTAAATACATTTAAAAAGTTTTATCGAAGATATGAAAATTTGATATCTAAATATAATGTCACTCGCAAACAGCTTATTACTAAGGCCATTTCCCATCCTCGATTTTACGGAAAAGGTTGTTAAAAATGCCAGAAACTGATAAAAAATCCAGAAAAACTGGGACGTAACTTACATCCTTTACGCAATACAGGATATCAACAGGATATTCTGCACATGTCCGTTAAATTAGCTTTGGGATCCAATGACCTGAGGATTTTACACACATAGTGGCCTCTCACTGATACTGCCGATGTCTTCTGAAATACATGATGATTCTTTACAAAAACCCATTGGGACTTTTAAATTTGATTTTTTGCCCTAGTGCGACAGTGTTTTACAAGCAGACTAGGTTCCTTGAGCTAGCCGGCAGTTTAGCGGCGAGCACTCCTTGACCCATCTTTCAAAATTACGTTTTGGTCCGCCATTTTTCTTTTCTAGGTTGTGGTTATGGAGTTATTAGTCTACCTGTATGGGTTTTATTCGTATGTTTATTATCCTATGGGGAAACGGGACAGAGAAAGGGGAGGTTTGGGTACCCATAAACCGGTTTAACCCTACGGCTTGCTTTTGCTAGTGCCGGTACCAAGTCCGGCTGTCCCGAGTTCCTATCGTTGTTTACGTTTGTCTTTTGTATTTTTTTTGTGGTTTTTTCTTGTGCAGTTCCTATTTACTTTGTGGCATGTGGCTATGTTTTTCGGCCATTGTAGGTGTTTCCTGTTATCTCTTTTATTCTAACTGATCCTTCTGAATGTTCGTTTCGAACCTGTACAAATGTATAAACAAAGAAACAATGTTCCATATTAACCATCGACAGCAAAATCAAGGAGTTATCTCCCCTATTTTTAGTGCGTTCTATGTAATTAATTATTCTTAATTCGTTGTTGTAAATTAAACAAGAACTAAACCGTGGAGGTTATTGGTGTTTAAGATTTCAAAAATGCTGAAGGATTTTAAAAGCAAAATTTGTCATGTGCCAGCCACTGCCTTTTTTTTCTGTGGCCCTGCTCTTACATAGAAAAATAATTATTTGCTTGTCTAATTTACACAGTGAAGGACTGGATAAGTATTATGCCTTGTCATACCTGTGGATTGCAACTCTAGGGGTATTTTACTGTATAATTCCCGCCATAGCTGCAAGCGTGATGGAAGGTAATAAACTACGTTACACATATATGTTTTATCCTAGTGATAAAAAATTCTATGCGACATAAGGGAAACTGAGTTATATCAATTTGGAATTTGTTTTTCATTTATCATTTCGATGTTATTTTTCTTTTGAATCTGAAATATAAAATAATAATATATAATAAGCGTAATTGTAATTTCTGCATATGACTATTTTGAAAACTTACGTTATTTTTAGTGCATATCAAATCAAAAAATTTGGAAGACCGTTGTCAAAAATGTAAAACCTGATAAGAGAATACAACCCAAAAGATCTAAATGAAAAGTTTAAATAAGGCTTTTCATCTAGATCATCTAGTGCTGCTGATGAGGAATAAATTTCCGAAATGGCCATACACTTCATTAAAATTATTGCAGTTGGAGTAAACGTATGTGTTATGGTCTCATATTTTACGAAAGGATATGGATAAATAAACATGAGACCATAACACATATGTTCACTCCAGCTGCAATAATTTTAATGAGCTGTATGGCCATTTCGGAAATTAATTCCTCATCACCAGCACTAGAACCCAAACAAAGGAAATCCATAATTTCAAAAAATGTTGAAAATGCATAAAACAAAACGAAATCCGAATAATCAGTAATATCAAATATAGCTAAGAAAACACTGTACATTTACTCCATATCATTTCGTAAAATTGTTCAATGGCCTCTCACTGATACTGGCCTCTCACTAATACTGCCGATGTCTACTGGAATCCATGACGATTCTTTACCAAACCTTTCGGGAAGTTTTGAATTTGGTTAATATTCCGTAGTTCGACAGTGTTTTACCAGCAAACTAGCCTCCTTGACCTAGCCGGCAGCTTTCTAAATAACATTTTGTCTTATTCTTTCATTTTCAAGATTGAGGTCTTTTTGTTAGTGGTCTACCTGTGTTTGGTTTTATTTGTATGTTTATTATCCTATAGGGAAACTGGATAGAGAAAGGGGAGGTCCGGTACCCATAAACCGGTTTAACCCCAACGCTAGATGTTGCTAGTGCCGGCACCAAGTCCGGCTATACCGAGTTCCTATCGTTGTCTATGTTTGTCTTTTGCCATTTTGTTGTTTTTCTTCTGCGGCTTCCTGGTGGATTGTGGCATGTGATTGTACTGTTCGGCAATTGTAGGTGTTCCAGTTATCTTTCCTACATTAATTTTTTAAATATTGGTATTCATTACGACAGTTCGGTAATTTACAGAATAAATCATGATCCTTCGATTTTGCTTTAATTTGCTTTAAGGCTATTTTTGTCATTCGGTCGCATCTTGTTAAAAAAAAACATTTAATAACCTTGCATCTAAATGAACATTTAAAATTTCTTACAACTTGTATAAATGACAATAATGGAAACTTGGAGGAGAAAAAAATGATGTGATTTGAAAAGTAAAAGGGCTCTTCAGTAACAGAAGAGACCTGACAAACGGTCCATCAAATATATTTGTAAATCACGGTGACCGAAAAGATATCTAAACCATAAAAAATGAAAATAATTAAAAAAAAACGAACAAATGATATCATTGTTTAAAATTGACGTTCAGATTACTTTTAAGTTTTGTTTCTTTTATTATCAATCAATTTTCAATACTGATATTCTTTCATACATCTGTCTATATTCATATGTTTCCTTGAGTTTAAATCTAAATGTATATTTTTCATATGCAAGGAGCACTTGTGGACAAGTATTTGCTTAATAGATTTTTTGTTTTCAGTTTTTGCAACTTTTTTGCTCTTTGTTAAGCTTTTACTACTGAAGTCACACAGAAATGGCTTCATAAAGTATTTTGAAAAGAATAAAAGTAGGTATTTACAATGCTGACAACAAAACGTTTACCAAGCAACACAACTGATTCAACAAAAAATTACATCGATCATTATATCAGAATTTTAAGGGTATACATTTAGAATTTTTATTACAAAAGTAACATGTCATTTGTAGAAAAAACATTATTTTTATACTTGTTTTCAAAACGAAGAAATTCAATTACTAGTAACCAAATCTTAATCACGAATATGCAATCTTACCTTACTAAATGATTTCAGCTGAGCAAAGGCTGACATGTACTTTATTTAAAAAGATTTATGTACAAAATAGAAAAAGAAGGATAGTCATCTTGAAACACAACACTATGCATTTGGCCAATTGAAATATTTCTTACGTTTTGGCGTAAGGTACAAAAGAACATAAGGAAATCTTACATTGCCTTATGTTAATGATATGTAATATGTAAAAAAATAAGTATGAAAAATAAACTCATGATGCAAGTACAACCCGGAATGGCTGTAAGTTTACTGGTGCTCCTGAGCTCACCCATGGTTTTTATTGGATCCGTGTTGTTCATTTTTCAACATCACATTTATCTGCAAAGACACTACATTGACTGCTTAATGAAGGAGATGGGCATTGACGATTCATTTGGCAACCCCACACACCATACCAAGGGAGGACATACTAAACAATCACAAATCAGTATTGTCTTCCTTTTGTATCAGTTTGAGTGAAGCTAACCATAACCTGCCTTGTTTCAACTGGGTACATAAATACCCTTGCAAACATAGATACATTGCTTGGTCTCCCAAGTGCACAAAACGACCTTTCCAAGCTCGTAACTTCATTACTTACTGCAGTCAAAGATGGCTTTAGGATATATAGTGATAAAGTATACTCAACAAGTGGAGTGAATTAGATATGGGTTCTCACTTACTTTGCCATGTAAAACATTATTTTTAGTAGTAGTAGTGGCTTGCAGAGCTTTTAAAATATTCGAAAATTTAACTATCGACAGTGTAGAAATGTCGTTCATCACGAGATACGTTTCAGAATTTATTTCTCTAATGAAATCTAGTAGACAAAACATGACCCCCTCTTTCTTATGATCTGAAATAAATCAACGACAGAAATATACGGACGGAACAAAGCATAAGATTACATAAATCAAAGTCCAGAGACAAAGCAAAAGCAAGAACACCAGAAGACGAAAGATCAAAGACACTACATGCCAACAAAACGCACAAACACTACATATACAACACAAAAAAAACTTAAACACTAACAGCGTGAACTCTCAAGTATATGTGTTCTTTGAGCGTGACGTCATCAGGCATGGTTGCCTTTTTAATGACGTCACAATAGTAAAGTCGTAAAACGGCATACATATTTGGCGTCATAATTGAATTTCATCCAGTCATTATCAGAGAACAGCTTTTTCTCTAGAGAGGAGAAACGTATTTCTTCCACTCTTCAGGAAAAGTGAAAACAGGAGAGAAATGAAAGAATATAGATAACACCACAAGATCCCGTTTATTACAATTTTTTTCCACTAAAGATAGATAAAACTTAAAATTCTGATTGTGTAACTTAGAATTTCAACTTTGAAAAATTTCTATCCAGAGTGGATGCAATTTGGTAATGATCATGATCGGGATAATATGGTTTAATCTTTTTCTCTAATGATAAATGATTAACACCGAGAATTGCATTCCCAATAGATCTTGCGGGGAATAAGACGGGCCTTATTCAACATAAGTTTAATATGAAAATGTATGTACCAGTTTGAACTTCACAAATCATTTAAGAAAGTAGTTTATTTTACAAAATTTGTTAAAAAAAAGAGTATCTCCCTCTCTCATAGCTCTGTCCTTAGCTGATTTGGCTTTACTATTCAGACCCTATCTGAAAATTTGTTCTCTATCAGAGGAGACATAAGTTGTCGAAATGCGCATATGCAGAATTTAAATGAACAGTTAACTTCGGTATTTTGTTATTTATTACCACTGGTTCGGTGCCTCTGCCTGCGGACTGTTAGTCCCCGAGGGTATTCACCAACCCAGTAGCCGGTACTTCGGCGCTGGTCCGAAAACCGATTTTATTTGGAAACTTGCAATATCTAATTTTACAAAATTTGTTTACAATAAAGGAGTATCTCCCTCTCAAATACCTCTGTCCTTAGCTGATTTTGGCTTTACTATTTAGACCCTATTGGAAATTTTGTTCTCTATCAGATCTTACACATATGTGGGTATATGGATTTCCAAATGATTTGATTTGACCTGCACTGAATAGACATAAGTTGTCGAAATGCGCATATGCAGAATTTAAATGAACAGTTAACTTCGGTATTTTGTTATTTATTACCACTGGTTCGGTGCCTCTGCCTTCGGACTGTTAGTCCCTGAGGGTATTCACCAACCCAGTAGCCGGTACTTCGGTGCTGGTCCGAAAACCAATTTTATTTGGAAACTTGCAATATCTAATTTTACAAAATTTGTTTACAACAAAGGAGTATCTCCCTCTCAAATACCTCTGTCCTTAGCTGATTTTGGCTTTACTATTTAGACCCTATTGGAAACTTTGTTCTCTATCAGATTTTACACATATGTGGGTATATGGATTTCCAAATGATTTGATTTGACCTGCACTGAATAGACATAAGTTGTCGAAATGCGCATATGCAGAATTTAAAT
>MJUU01035973.1:7888-18986 GCA_002080025.1 Modiolus philippinarum
GAATGCACAAATGTAGTTTTTTTTCATCTAAGATTTTATTTTTACTGGACATTGCAAAAAAAAACTTTTAGTAATATTGAGTACTTCTTCATATTAAATTAATAACATCCCTTAGTTTTATTACCTCCCTTTTTTTAATTCTGACTTTTCATTCAAATTAATTTTTAATTATTGACACCCCAAAAAAAGTGAGTTGGTGAACATAATTAGAACTATAAAATGAATATAAATGATATAGCAGTATAAAAACTACTTTTGTATGAACAATAAAATTTTTTTAGCAATTTTTGTTGTCAAATAATACCGAACATGTGATTTTAGGCTTTATTGAACTGTTTAATTTTTGTTACATTTTTAGAAGTTGTGACCTTGACCTTTGTTGCACAGACCTCAAAATCGAAAGGGTTCCTCCTCTAATCATAACTAATGTCTATGCCAAGTTTCATTTGGATGTGTAATGTGATTCTGGAGATATTAAGTCAAATTTTTGTTCTATTTTTAGAATTTGTGACCTTGACCTTTGTCACACAAACCCCAAAATCAATAGGGATCTTCCTCTAATCATAACTCATGTCTGTGCAAAGTTTCATTTACATATGACATGTGGTTCTCAAGATATCGTGCGGAAACCAAAAGTTGACGCCCGGACGCCCAGACACCCAGACACCATTCATCAAATTATAAGCCGAGTTCGACTTCGTCGCAACTCGGCTAAAAATGAAAGGATATGGAGTGAATGTACATGTGACAAAAACGCACACGATACATAAAAAACTCCAGTTTATCAAGGACAAGGCTTTTATTCCTGTCTACATCTTGATGTCGCCTCAGGGTCTTCAACTAGAGGTGAACAATATTCACCCCCTCAAGCGAGATCAAGAAGGCCCCTAGCGTGCACTTAAGCGGTATTCTTGACAAAAATTATATCAAGGTCACTCCCTTGTAAACCTATTTGGAAACAAAATTCCATTGAAATTGGACAATGCTGAATTTTCCCACCTTTTTGGCAGCCACTTTGCAAATAATTTTCAGTATCTGCATGAATATCCACTTGGAAACAAAATTTCATTGAAATCGGACAATGTTGAATTTTCCCGCCTTTTTTGGTGGCCATTTTGAAAATGGTGGTCAATGAACAATTTTATACACCAGTTTACAAGTTGCCATAGCATGGCAAACATTTTAACCGATTTACACTAAACTTTCATCTTCTCTAGTTATGGTTATATATACATGTAAAAGACGACAAAATATGAAAATTTGAAAATTCCATGAAAAGGGGCAACAACTCCTACAAAGATTTTTGGATTTTCTTCAAAATTTCAGGGTGGGTAGATCTTGATATGCTGAATCTTTTTGCAATTTACACTTGTCCTCTATCTGTTACACTTTTTAAAATAAAAAAAAATACATATATTAAAATTTAGAAAATTTTACAGAAAAAGGGCAATAACTCCAACACCAAACCGGATTTTCTTTAAAATTGCAGGGCGGGTAGATCTTACATGCTGATTATTTTCATTCCCTATCTGATTTTTGATATCTGTAACGGTTTTCGAGTTATTTGCAAAAAATGCAATTTACCCTTTGTTCTATTTTTAGTAACAGTAGCCATGTTGCTTGGCTTTCGGACTAATCGAACACATTTTTGAAACTGTTTACCCTGGTGATGATTCAGGTCAAGTTTGGTAATAATTGGCCCAGTGGCTTCTGAGGAGAAGATTTTTTTAAATTGATGACAAAAAGTATCAAATTTCTTAAATTTGACCAATAAAGGACAAAAACTCCTATATGCAGTGATTTTGTTACCTTTTTTTAAAGCTACCTCTACCTTTCAGTTTGGGAAAATTTATCGCAGTATTTTCAAAATTGGGAATTTTTTTTATAACAAAATACTACCAAATATTAGCAATTTAAATGGAGTTTTTGACCTGAACTCTCTCTGAGGCCTTTCAGTAATCTCTTGGAAGGAGGCTCAACTTACTGGACTACTATTGTAAGAAAGTGTTTACTATTCAGACTACTACCGGTATGTTTGCATAAAATACCCCCTTTGATGTGTGAAAAACAGCCATTGATAACTATTTAAGAAGTTTGCATCATTAAACCTGACCATTGATCTGTTGTACTATCAGGACAATAAATAATGAAGAGTCAGTATTATCCCTTGTTCACATGGTTCACTGGGTTTTTGATGATCAGGTTTAGTATTTTGGGCTTTGGGGAAGAAGTTTTATCAATATCAAGTTCAACAAATTCATGTCAACATTTCCCAAACATTCCTTACAAACTCTGAAATAAATTTTGTAGGGCCAGTATTTTGTTAGCATTGGCTTCATTGTATAATTTTGTTTTTAAATACCCATTTTTATCACGTTTTGACAGCCTTTTGTATAGAAATTGCTGTTGGGACACATTTGGTATCGAGTGCAGTATATTGTTGGTAAAAGATGCCAATGTTTTTTGTAAAAAAATGAATGGTTATATATATTATGTTATCTTCCTCCGCTTGTATGGAGGACTCCATTTCCAGACAAAGTTTGTAGCCGGAGAATCCACATCATATATGTGCTTGAAAGAAATCACCATTATTCAAGTACTTAGAAGTGTTCAATTGACATAGACATAGTCAACAACGTATTTTGGGAAGATTTTTTTTTCAACTTTGGGAAATAAAAACGGAGAGTTGGAAAATTATCTTTGGGGGAAACAGCTGAAATTCGGCTGCAATTTATAGGGAACAAAATCACTGATATGGGTAGTGAGATTTTCTTCAAAATTTCAAGGTACAAATGTAGGTAGATCTTGATATGCTGTGTATGTGTATCGTAAGACTTTGACCTACTAAAACACGGTATAGGGTACAATCAATTAATAACTTGTGTTTTTAATTCACTGCTGAATTTAGGGAGTTATTTATAGAAGTGAGTTGTGTCCGTCAAAAATTCCGTCAATAGATGATTTGCCAATTACAGGAGTTCTTGGCAGTTCTAGTCAAATTTTGTGTTTTTTGGTCAGACCTTTAAAGGGAAATAATTCATACACCGGACAAACAAACATTAAAAATGCACATTTGTTTTGAAGTATGGTCTTCGTGTATAGCCAGACTGGACAAAGTAATTCCCTACTCAATATTTATGATATTCTGCAGTAAGTTGGCACATTTTCTTTTTTTAAATACTTTCTTAGTCACTGAGAAGATCATTCAAGTTTGTACAGCTGTTAATTTTTTTACTTGAAACAAGCAGCACTTTAAAGAATGGTAAGCACTATTTTTGATTTGGTTTTGAATTATGTTGCCAACTAAGTTTGGTCAGACCTTTAAAGGGAAATAATTCATACACCGGACAAACAAACATTAAAAATGCACATTTGTTTTGAAGTATGGTCTTCGTGTATAGCCAGACTGGACAAAGTAATTCCCTACTCAATATTTATGATATTCTGCAGTAAGTTGGCACATTTTCTATTTTTTAAATACTTTCTTAGTCACTGAGAAGATCATTCAAGTTTGTACAGCTGTTAATTTTTTTACTTGAAACAAGCAGCACTTTAAAGAATGGTAAGCGCTATTTTTGATTTGGTTTTGAATTATGTTGCCAACTAAATGTCTGCTAAAGGTTAAACTATCATAACTTTTAATTAAAAATGATTTATATTTTGGTTGGTTTTCACAAGCAGGGAACCATTCTGTCCCCTTGAGATTTTTCAAAAAATTACCTCCCTTTTGGGTTTTGCTAAATTCATTCTGTTGATTGCAGAACTGGCAAATGGTCTATTCGGACAAACATTTTTATTTTTTGCTTTAACATGTTTAATAATTCATATTAATTATCAAGGAAACATTCTACATGTTCTATGTCATTGTTATGATATAAATTCACAAACAATCTAAAATCCATATGCATGCTTTATTTTTATAAGAAATTCAAGGGTAAAAAAATTGACGGACAAAGTCACATTAGCAACATACATTCATGGAAGTTGTCTGTACAGCTTACAAAATATTAAAAAAAAAAAATTGAAAATATAAAATTAAAATTTTCACCAAATTTTGGTTGAAGATATAGGCAGAGTTACCAAATTCAATAACGTTATTGAATTCTGAGTTTTACAGAACCATTAATCTTCTGTATTCTAAAGTTGGCAAGTTTAATTTTCTAAGTCTGTCTAGTGGGTAGTCCAAGTTGTTTAAAGATGGAATTTGTTTGGTTGCCCTCCTCTGTACTATAGTATCTACATCTTGTGCTTTATATGGGGACCAAACCGCTGCTGCATACTCAAGATGAGGTCTCATGATCACTAAAACTTGAAATAAATATCTGAAATTTTGCTCATCAAGATATGTGAATGTTCTTCTAATCAGACCCATTATGCTGTTTGCTTTATTTACTTTTTGTTGTATATGTTCTGAGAAACTTAGCTGATTATCGACAAAAACGCTCTGAAATGAACTAAACATCAATCAGGTCTGGTCGACCCTGGTTTTCCGAGTATACTCGAAAATCCAAGGAAACAATCCCATCATGCAATACCTGAGTCTAAAGGGTCAAATGTAATCGTTTTAAGTATTTTTGGCGGGCTATTTCAAAAAAAGAACATTTTTTAAAAACTAATTTAATTCAATTTTATAACATTTATGTATCTTCATAAATTATAAAAGGAAAGTAATAGGTTTGATTTAGGATTTATTTGTCTGTTTGGTTTTTGAATATTGTCATTTGATTTTTTTTATTTTTGGTTTGATTTTTTTTTGTATTATTTTAATTTATTTTGTTTGTTGAATTATTTTTTGTTTTACTTTTGCCTTATTTAAAGTGCAATCATGTTTAATTCTGTGAAATTACATAAAAGAAGTTACAGAAGTAAACTAATAATTATTTGTTTCACTTTGTAAATTAATATTATAATTATCTAATCAATATTTAATCTGATTGCATTAATTTCTAAAATAATGGTATCCTTGTTTTGAAAATTAATAATTAAATTTTAAAAAGTATGGCCAAGTAAAGCTGTACTCTGGAACTACCGTAACTTCGATTTTCTTATGATACTATTCAAACAATTCGGTTAAATAACATAAAGAATTTTTGGATGATTGATAAAATTCTTGTGTATTTTTAAATCACAATTTTTTCCTTCATTTAAAACAAGAAGTAAAAACATAGGTTTCACGTAATTTTATAATGATTGTATTTCTTCAATTATTATTATTGTCTGATGCAAACTTTGTAGAACCAGACACGAATCTGATAGAACAAATCTCTTTAATTAGTTTGTTATCATTTTTTTAAAAACAAAACTTAAATAGTGAAAAAAATGAGTTTAAAAACATAATGAAATATCATTTTCGCTAACTTCCGGTCATTTTTGTCGATCTAGAAGGGTTATGAGATGTGTCAACTTTCAGCTTCAATATCTCCGAAGTTGCTCGGTAGAATATCATTTTGCTTGGTAAATATTTGTATTAATGCTTTAAAAGCTTAATTAGAAAATTTCAGGTGTGACCGTCAACCCAATTAAGTTACAGGTGTAAAAAATCAGCGACAGGTAAACTTCCTTGCTTTTTCGAGGAAACTTTTTGACGTCATACTCGGAAAATCGAGTAAACATAGATGGACGACCCTTCCTCGAAAAACCAGGGTCGCCCAGACCTGTCAACCCCGTGTACATAGTTTTAATTGTATACTCCCATCTCACTTCTCCGTGCGTTCCTCTTCTTCGTGGTATTCACATTCATTTCAACCAAATTTTTAACTGTGACGTCACCGTTACTACGTAGCTACGTACCACGAAGATAGGAGCTACCAGTATATATAGCTTTGAGAGCTGACTGTTGCCCGTACATGCACATGCGAATAGTTCTCGCGGAGCCAACTAGGTTCTAAAAAGAACCCGGTTCCTTTCTTGGAAGAAGAAGAAGAAGAAAACACCAATATCTTTTTCACCATCTGAGTATTGAAACATACTCAGATGGTGAAAAAAGATATCCTTGGATAAGATGAATATATGGGAATTCGAATGATGATTATCCAATTTACTAAGCGGATACTTAAAAAATTACCTGTTACGAACAAAATCATGACATTGATTATCGTGATTACAAATTGTCTTTAAAATGAAGCATCTGAAGCAGATAACTGGACCACAAATTTCTGAATTTCTCAACTGAGGCCGTCAGCCGTCGGCCATTTTTAGCTGGTCACATGACTGTTTTTCATTTTCATTTTTCATAGAAAAGTTATTTTTGTGTTATTATGCCTCAGTTGTCTATATTTTTGACTCTAAATGAACAATTCAATAAATTTTTTATTTTCAAAATTGATTTAAGAGTCGATTTTACTTAATTTCGTCACCACAAGTTCCCGTATGTAATATGGCGTCCAGTCAACTGTCAGGGAATGTTGCTTAGCCCACCAAAAATTAGCCCATTTTCTTGATTCAAACCAATTGTGCGCCAACGCACTACATTTGCATGTGCATTGATGGTAATGAATACAAGGAAACAGCCCAGACTCAGTGATGGGTAAAGATCTTTCATTAAAAACCTTTTCTTAAAGTTCACCAGTGTCTTGTTCCGCCATTTTGTTGTCAATATTTACAAGTTTTGCCCATAACACGCATGTTGTACGTTGCGTGTGTTGAAATGTATGACTGAAAGATATTTTGCTTTATTTTGCAGGTATTCAGGCAAGAGAGACTCCCATCCGTACCAGGTAATTACGGTTGACAGGTGGAGACAACAGCAGCTTTTCTGAAGAACCAGCTCCACAACATTCATCATATTTGGGTTGACATATTAAAAAACTGATGTCTGTAAAAACCTCAATCAGCAATTGTCGTATATACTTACTGCAAAGAAATTAGTATAAACTAGAAATATCTTGTTTTGTAATTGTAGATCTCTGTAGGGCATGTAGAAGTCAAAAGTTTAACCACATGGCTTGGTGTTTCCACTTCTTTTAGAAATTCTATTATCAATTACAATAATGAGCAAGTGCAACTATTGAGCATCCTCTCTCTGTAGATTCACAAGTCATGACTACACCGGATATCATAATATAATAATCAGTTACAGTAATGAGCAATGCAGCTGTTGAACAACCACTTTCTATCGATGTACAAGTCATTTCTACAGGCTAGATCGACAGAATTTGTTGATGCGTACAGTTGTCAATATTTTAAAATTATTTGAAGTACAGCAAAGCTGAATGATAACAAAGTTAATACATATGTTCCCATACATTATATGTTTGAGCTTGCAGTTGTCAAGCACATCATTAGGAAACTTTTTTTGCATATATATTTTGTAAATTTTGGAGTACTCTTGCTTTGTACCTTTTTGGGAGACAACATGAAAACACTATAATCTATATTATTGTATGAGAGGTATAGAAATGAAAGACATTAACTGCATAAGATTGTACACATAAATAACAAACTATTGGAAAGACAGACTCTAGAAACAAAAAATGTTTTTAACTTTGAAAATAACTATTCAGGTATAATGATATTCATGATATTATTTACTCTTTTGAACAAAAACCATTCAATCTGAAATTTATATCATTCCTCTGTACATTATCATGACCCATTGGGGCATAATATTCTGAATGAAATATTTCATGTATACAATGTATACAATGTATAACCAATTATGGTTGCTGTATACAAACCTTAATAAATTTGGTTGATGCAGAAGTAAAAAATATCATTATCTACAAAGTATTCTTTTGTTAGGAGGAGGGAATTTTTATTTGTTTAGTTGCATTGTTAACTGTCCTCTGTTAAAATTGCAGAGTTTGAATTTTTTTTATTTTAGTCATCCCAGTACCCATCCAAAAGCTACAATGACGGATACCGGGATTCTGACAGATACAAACGGGACTCCTCTTACGACAGAGCCAGGGACAGTCCATCACGTGAAAGTCCCAGATATCACAACAAAAACTCTTATATTGAGAGAGCTAAAGAAAGACTTGAAAAAGGTGTGGATTTTTTTGTTGTACTTCTTTAATTGGTAACTAATCAAAGTAAGACTTGTAATGAGACTTACTACATATACTTTAATATACATGTCAGTAACTGGATTCATGCTTTTATAAAAGGATTTATTAACATCCTAGGTAAGTATAACATAGTTTTTGTTGGTATCACCAGACACTTATTTTGTCAATCTTGGTAAACACATAACATGCATAAAGGTGCTCTTTATTCAGTGTTTCCAAAGGTTTCCAGTCATTTACTAGATATGCAGTTCAGTATTAATTAAATAAGTACAGAGTTCTTGAAAAGTGCCTGTTGTGTCATTATAGCCGACAAAAAAAACCAGAACAGACATCAAATGCTAATACGTCAGCCTGGTGGTCCGACATTGATTGGTTCTGTTCTCAGACATATCGAAAACTGCCTGACCAAAGGACAAATCAGACAAAACTTGAGTCGGTCTGGCAAAAATTATCTATCAACAGGACCGAATGTCGGGCAAAAAAAATTGACATTTCCTATATGCCATGAAACTGTAGGTTCTGTAGATTTATCTTTTAGCTTTTCCTTATTTGCCTGACCGAATGTCCTGCAAGGCCTCTATACTTTTAGATTTGTCTGTGTTCCGACATTTTTATTAATGTTCTGTAATTTGTACCATGTCGTCGATCTATAAATTTTGTTTGACACTAAAAACAGCTGCATAGCCAATGATTGTCTGAAACAAATGCCAAAATTTACGAAAAATAGGCGGGGTATTTAGCAGAATAATGTCAACAATTGACGGAAAATAAGTATCAAAATGGCACCGTGTTCCCATTGGCTGGTTATCACATTTATGGCTACAACGAACTCGGCAGAGATTTCTATTTGATGTTTCGTCATGAAGAATATTTTTTTTTGAACTGACAAATATTTGTTTGGACTAACATTAACAAAACTTTCCAACTTGCTGGTCCAAATGTCCGACAAGATCAGAATCTTTCCAAGAACTCTGCATTACTGGACCAAGTAGTACCGGACCAATACTATCCAACTACTTTGCTAATGAAAACTGTTTATTTTGTCTTAACAACTTCATCATGTTCATCAATGGATCAATTGGTAACTATGAGGGTTAATGCCAAAAAAAAAACAGATCAATTATAATTAAACTTTGTCAGTGTTGTTTTATCAACAAGTAATGAACTTTGAAAAGTTTCTATGCTAGATCTTTACATGCTTTTTTGAAAAATGGGTCAGATTTGAAACAAATTTTTACATGACCAAACTGAAAATCACTGGCCTTTTGCCAATTTCCACCGGACCTTTTGGGATAAATGCTTTTGAACCACAGTCAACAATTGTTACCTCAGTCAGTAATCACAAATTGATATGAATCTTATGTATAGTACTGTAAAGCTCACACGGATGAACTCAAAGTCTTTGTTTTTGGGTGGATTTTCGCGACGTGGACTGATTAGCTGATTCCGTGTAGCAGGGTGGATGATAACGGATGTCCACCTTAATTTACGTGACCCAACGTGGACAAATTTTTGAAAACGGAATCCTCGTGGAACCATCGCGGCCACACAGAGAATTAATTTTTACATGTACATATGTTTAATTTTGTCGCAAACATGCAAAGCGAGGAATATTTACATCTTTCTTCAATCGTATCCTAGGACTATATACATTTCATTATTTGTCCCAATCGTATCGTAGTTTCATGGACGTAATCCAAATGCATGTAAATAAATAAATAAATAAAACATTCAACATTCCTAGATATGTATTTGTTATCAAAAGCATGCTTCAATTGTTGATTGGGCGTTTCTACCTAATGTGTATTCATATTACCTGAGATATTGATTTTTTTCATTGGTCAGTTTTTAGTTCTATTTTTAGAAAATTACCTATGCGCATCTATTATATATATAATCTAATGGCTTCCGAAAGCACTCCTGCTTTATGTGCTATTTCCAGGCTTTATTTTAAATTTTAAGCTATTTATGATAAAGATTTGATAGATAACGATTTTTGACATAAAAGTTTGCTAAAAGTTATAAAGCCAAGACCCAACAAGTGACAATTACGCAACTATAAGATGCCGAGGGATTCTTGCTGTTGACATTGAATATTTTATTTTATTTTCCATCCGTGCAAAATTCAGCTTAAAAATACTTGAAAGAGCATTAATTTGACAGAAAATACATGGCTTTTTTTCACGGCAACGAAACAACCAAAGTATTTGAGGCTTGCAATTATGGTAATTCTAAAATAACTATGACGATCCCATGGGAAAACTTGTTGCAAAGACATGAAAGAAATTCCATTTTAACTTCAACTTGCCAAACTTTCTGATTATAATAATTTTGGGAAAAAATGATCATTTGTTGACATTAAGCATGTTGACCCGCGAGGATTCCACGTTCAACACAATGTCACGAGGGGACCACACAGGTAAATATTTTGTCCACGTTCTCAATTTAGTTGTCCACGTTCAAGATCGCGGTGGAATTCCACGTTTGGCAAAATTTGTGCGTGATGACAACAAGGATTTTGCGTTTTCCATGTGAGCTGTACAGTATGTTAAGTCATGATATACATGTACTTCTAGAATCTAGTCCAGATATGAACATACACATGTATGTATCGTGTTGATGGCAAGTAATTGATCTATCCACATGCATGATCAATGCTCTGGCCATATAAGATATCTTTTTTATTCAAGTAACCATCATGACATACAGGGTGTAAAACTGACAATAATTACTGCTGAAATAATATATAGCTAGTATGATCCAGCTGTACAACTCGAGGTTTATGTGATATTATACTAGAGTAGGACATACAGCATTTACTTTGTCACCAAGATACAATGTATATTATTTCTTTCACATTTTTAGCTCACCTGGCTATGCCAGGGTGAGCTTTTGCCATCACTTGGCGTCCGTCGTCCGTCCGTCCATCGTAACCTTTTTTTCAAAAATCTTCTCCTCTGAAACCACTGGGCCAATTTAATCCAAACTTGGCCTGGGTCATCACCAGGGTATGTAGTTTAGTTTAAATAATGTGTTCGGTTAGTCCGAGGACCAAACAACATGGCCGCTGTTACTAAAAATAGAACATA
>MJUU01035973.1:19277-36872 GCA_002080025.1 Modiolus philippinarum
AGGTGAAGTGTAAATTGCAAAAATGTTCAGCATATCAAGATCTACATACTCTGAAATTTTGAAGAAAATCCAACTGCCTGTGTTGTAGTTATTGACTCTTTTTCACCCAAAAGAAATTTTTTTTCAATGCCATATGGTTATTGGTTACTTCCCTTTAAATTCTGTTTTCAAATCTTCTTTGGTTTACTTTTCTCTTTTAAGGTTAAGAGAAATTCCCTGATATCACTGTATAAAAATAATAGATTTTTACATAATCAAGAGCAAAAAAGTGTTTTTGTACAAATTTTTACTTTTTTTTGCAAAAATACTATACTTATTTCACAATTTAATAATAATTGTATATAATTGTATATTGTGTCATGTGGTAATGTTTGTTTGCCGACAATGCAAATAACTCTCTCAGTTAATATTGAAGTTGCATCTAAACTTCAATGCCTGCTTAACTATATAACTCAGCTGCATGGCTAAGCTATGGTGATCTTCTTGCCATCACTGTGTCAGTGGCCGGTCCATCATAAACTTTTATTCTCAAACAATTTCTTCTCTGAAACCACTGGGCAATTGGAACCAAACTTGGGCACAATGGTCCTTAGGTAGCCCCTTTTAAAAAAATGTCTGGCAGTCCGTATCATATCCAAGATGGCCGCCAGCAGGGAATGCGGTTTAACATTGGACCATATGGGAAAGCATTCAAAGATCTTCTCTGAAACTACTGTGTTAATTTGAACCAAACTTGGTCACAATAGTCCTTTGGTGGTCCCCTTTAAAAATTTTGTCCGGCAAGTCTGCACATCATCCATGATGGCCTAGTGGGGAACTATGTCCAAAATTGGACAATATTGCAAAAATCTTCTCTTAAAATACTGCACCAATTGGAACCAAACTTAGTCACAATGGTCCATAGGTGGCCCCTTTTAAAAAATGTGTTCAGCAAGTCCACATCATATCCTAGATGGCCTCCAGGAGGGAACATGTTTTTAACATTGGACCCTATAAGGCCAAATAAAAAAATAGGTGTGGTTCCGGTCACTCCTCTGAAAAAAATAGGGTCGGTAGGTCGGGATTTTTTTTTATTTTATCTTTTTATTTTTTTTTAAATCATATATAATACTTAACAGGTACTATGATTTGTCCAAGTTCCCAGATGATCGATTTTTAGTCTCATTTCAGGCGGCGATCGTTCTTAACACATATGGGACTTGATAAATACTATAGGCATGATAGGTTGTTATGAAGTGGAAAATTCCTAACAGTTATAGAGAAGGTGTATTTCCACCAAATTTATATTTTCATATCATAATCTCGAATATTTCTTCAGCCACCATAACTTTTGAGGATGTAAACAAAAACATGGTAAAGTGTCAATATAGCTGACAATCTGCTATTTATATCACATTGACATTGACAATATTTTATTCACAACAGATGTAAAAGAAGATGTTTAAGTCTCCTTTAAATTTATCCTGCAACATTTTAATAGGCTCTGAAGCCTCTTAAATATTTAATAACATGTGAAATAAATACGGATACGACAGTCCGCGCCGAACTCGTTCCGAATTTATGATTGCACGAAAACTTCCTGATGGGAAATAACTTCAATTTTCGCGGCGTTTGAGCTCGTTTCTCATCAAATACTTCATAAAAAAGGTTCTGCTAATGTTAATAAACACTCAGCTAGTTGATAAACTATGATAATACCTATTTACAGTCTCAAAACAACTACGATCATGCCGCTGATCTCTACTTAAACTTTGTCAGTCAAAAGTGGCCATTTAAACTAGGGTCGGTCGTTTTATTTCTTTTTTTTTTTAACTTTTTGGGCGAAAAAAAAGTCTAGGGTCGGCAGGAAAAAATAGGGTCGGTCGGGTGACTGGAACCACACCTATTTTTTTATTTGGCCTAAGGAAACATATTCAAAGATCTTCTCCTCTGAAAGTACATGGCCAATTGGAATCATACTTAATCACAATGGTCCTTACTTGGTTCCCTTCATAAAATGTGTCTGGATGTCCGCATAGCATCCAAGATGACAGTCAGCGGGGAACATTGTTTAACCTTGGACCCCATGGGAAATCAATAAAAGATCTCCTCTGAAAATGCTATGCCAATTGGAACCAAAGTGAGGCACAATGATCCTTTCATGGTTTTCTTCAAGAAAGGTGACAGTTGGTCTACGCCCCATCAAAAATAGCTGCCAGTGGGGAACATAGTTTACTTTTGGATCATATAGCATCAGCAAACTTAAAAATGAGACCCCTAAACAGTCAATAAACAAATTTGAAAATGAGAACCTTAAATGTTGTGATTATTTTGACTTATTGTGTCAGCCATGACCCAGGTGAGCAATACAGGCTCTTGAGAGCCTCTTGTTTAAATCTCCTACATGTAGTTGAGTTATACATTTTATATTAGTTGTAAAGAACTTCATTCTATGGAATGTTAACCTACTCATACAAAATATATGTTGTACAACACAATTCTAATTCTATTGGATAAATTTTTAATGGGCTTCTATATCATGTATATTGTAGTGAACAATTTCAAACTTGGCATGCTGGGTATGCAATTTCTACATGATAAATTGTACATGTATGTGAACTTAGAATTGTCAGTTCTGTCTGGCAGCTACTTCCTGTTTGAAGAAATGTGGATGTATTTTTATAAGGGCTGCCAGGCATGCCAGGCCCTCAAACAAAAGTAATATATAGCTACAGTACAGGTACAGTCAAAGACAAATGACTGTGATAGACGTTTTGATTACTATCTTTTTTTCCTGATTGATGAGGGGGAGCCGTAGGAGGTCTCATCCCAAAATCCTGACTTTATTTTTTCTAAATCTCGAAATCCCGAACTACAAAGAAACTTAAAGACTGATGAAATCCAGATTCCCGGTGAATTTATTTCCCGAAATCCCGGGCTTAAATCATAAAAATCTCATAATCCCGAGCTTAAAACATCTAATCCCGACATCCCAAAAAGGGCAGGCTCCTCCTCATTGATCTATCCACATAATTTCTTTTGCATATCAAGTAGTAGACTGCATCACTTTAAAAGCAAAAAATCATGTACCCAAATAGGAAATAAAATATTCACATTTTACTTTAAGCTAAGTTGTAGGTCTATCGGTGATTTTTCACTTACACATAAGCATGTTAAGTCTGAGGCTGTACAGTATATAGATTCTGAATTGTACCAGGATCAATAAACACACTAAAGAAAAAGGGAAAAGTCTCATTTTCATTATCTGCCATATGAAACGATTGAAGCAGATTTAACCTAACTGTATACTACAAGAATGATGTATGGAAGGTATTTTTCAAATTCTGCCAATATCATTTGAATCTGAAGGAAAAAAACATGGTTACCATCATAAACAAGTAGTAGTTAAGCATTGGACCCCACTGGAAAATAGTACTATTGATCATATCAAAGCAAAAATTAATCTTATTTTACACCGTAACATAAATGATGTATGGAAGCCCAATCATGCCCATTGGACATGTTGGAAGGGTCTGTATAATAATTGCACATTTCATCTGAAATCAAATCTGCCAGCATACTTGTGGTTTAACACACTAGTAAACCTTTTTGGCTAATTTAACAGTAAATGCCTAGTTTTTGTCGCCCGCGACAAAAGGCGTGGAAAGCGAGACATATGCGTACAAGGTAGGGCGGCGGTGTAAACTTTCATGTTAAGTTTTTGTGATTAGGTCATTTTCTCAGTAACTATAAGTGGTAGGTCAATGATATTTGGTATATAGGTTGGTCTTGGGTAGTACATGACAGTCTACTATATGGTTTTTGTCTGTGACCTCAATTTCATGGTCCAATGAATATGTTAAGTTTTTCTCATTCGATCAGTTTCTCAGTAACTATTCATGGTACGTCAATGATATTGGGTATGTTGGTTGGTCTCAAGAAGTACATGACGTTCTGTTATATGGTTTTTGTATGTGACCTCAATTTCATGGTCCAATGAGCATGTTAAGCTTCTTAGTATCTATTAGTGGTAGGTCAATGATATTTGGTATGTGGGTTTGTCTTGGGTAGTTCATGATAGTCTGCCATATGACTTACACATGTATCTGTGACCTCAATTTATGGTCCAGTGATCATGTTCAGTTTCCCAGTATCTATTATTGGTAGGTCAATGATATTTGGTATGTGGGTTGGTCTTGAGTAGTACATGACAGTCTTCCATAAGATTTATGTCTTTGACCTCAATTCCATGGTCCAGTGATCATGTTAAATTTCATAGTATCTATTAATGTAAGGTCATTTCATATGGATCTGACAGAAAATATGGCTGCAGTGCAGGGATAATTTATAAAGATAACCATAAGTGGTCATCCATTTGCAAATGTGGCAAAAATTTTTATTGGGCAATCAATTTTATGTGTCCTTGTAGCCGAAGTTGGGATTTCGGACACTGAATATATAAATTTATGGTTTTCTGTATCATCTGAAATATGCTCTGCCCACAAATGTGGAAGGCACATGAAGTGTTACCCTTGTCCGTCTGTATGTCCGCACAACTGGTTGATTTTGCATTGAGGTACATTTCTCAGAAACAGAAGAGGTAGAACAATAATAGGCCAGTAGGTAGATATTTGATAGTACCACAGAGTTTAGTAGGTAGTTTGACTCTTTGACCTACATTTCATGCTTGAGTGTTAATTAATAGCCCAGCTGGCTCCGAAAGTAAATCCCTGCAGTGTACTCTATGTGTAATATAATTAACATTGAACCCTGTGTTAAAAACATAAGTACATGTAAATCTGTTGTAAACAAGCAAATTAATTCAAATTATGCTGGAAAAATGTAATACATGTCCTTTACAGAAATTGCTCTTTTGTTTTGATCTGACAAAATGGCCAGAGTTCGCGAAAACTACTATTACACTGCCAGTCATAGGACTGACAGAACAAAATAATCTGTCAGTCCTGAAGATTTCCAGACAGTCCTTTGCATAATGGACATAAAAAATCTAAAATGCTGTTGGACATGGGATGGCAATCATGCTATAACAGTCAGACCTACTATATTTTTGCCAGTCATTGGACTGACAGAACTGACCGATTTCGCGAACTCTGAATGGCCACTAGCACAGAATATAAATTAACATTTGACTATATGGGAAAATCATATTTTGATCATTTACAAATTCATGAAATTCAAACAAACCTTAGGGCTATTCCATTTAAAATTCCCACGAGGGGGTGGAACACTATTTTTAGTTCGCCACAACGAAGTTGAGGACAATTGGAGTACCCCCGGCGTCCGAGTCCGTGTCCGCGTCCGTGTCCGCGTCCGAATTTGGGTATATATCTTAGTAACTATGCAGTGTAGGTTCATCAAATTTTGCATGCAGGTGCATCTTGGGCTAACTCACAGCCTCCAAGAAAATTAGGTCTCTCTGACCTATATTTTCCGCTTGGGTGGCTTTCATTCAAATTTACATTTTATTTNATTTTTTTTCTCTTGGTGGGGGTATAAAAATAAGTGGCGTTCCACCCCCTGGTGGGAATTTTTACTGGAATAGCCCTTATAATAGGAATGATATATGAAAGATCAGTTACAAAAGGAACTCATTTTGTTCGGTTCCAATATTAATAAACATCATTGCAATGAACAAGAAACATGGTTTAACCGTTGGCCTCTGTCTTACCTACCCCAAGTGTAAGGCTTACTATTTTTATTCACTGCCCACGAATGTGGAAGGGGCATATAGTGTTACCCTTGTCCGTCCTTCCGTCTGTACATCTGAATGTCCGGTTAAGTTTTGCATTAAAGTCCATTTCTCAGAAACTTACTGTAAGAGGTAGAATAATGATAATTGGTCAGTAGGTAGATCTTTGATAGTACTACATAGTTCACTGGGTAGTTTGACTCTTTTTACCTATAGAAATAGAAATAGAAAATCTTTATTCACCAAAATGGGCCCACAATGGGCATGAGCATGAAAACATATAGACACAACACAGTTTAAATTACATTAATATGACATTTAACTAGCACATACTGATATATATATATATTTATATATATATAAATAAACAAATAAACAAATAAACTTCAGGCACACCTCAGGAAAGAAAGGGACATCTATTAGTATCTAATATATGAACTTGGGGGAGTATTTTTATCTATACACAAATTAAAATGATAAATAATAGTCTGTTTTATAAATATTTAAAGATTTCATGCTTGAGTGACTCTGGTTCAGTTTTATGTTTAAGTCCATTTCTCAACAACTACATATATATGACAATGATATTTCATTAAATTAATTGCCTTGATGAGTACTACCCAAATCATTGACAATTAGGTGGTTTTGTCCTATATTTTACGCTTCAGTGACTTTAGTTAAGTTTTGCGTTAAAGTCCATTTCTAAACAACTACACATTATAGGACAATGGTATTTCATCAAAGTAATTGCCTTGATGAGTACTACCCAAATCATTGAAAATAAGGTGGCTTTGACCTACATTTTACGCATCAGTGAATTTGTTTAAGGTTTGCCTGTAAGTCCATTTTTGTCGTGCCTGCGACGCGAGACATAGCAACCATAGATTCCGTCGTCGGGGTCGGTGTCAACATTGGGTTAACCCAAATGTTAAACTTTTTTGAACTTCAATAACTTTCTGAAATTTTGCTCAATAGTATTGAATTTTTGACACAATATTCAGTACAACTTAATTATTGAATCCAATGTATAATTGAAAAAAAAAATATTCCAATTTTTCCATATTTTGCCATTTGTTGGACTTAGTTTTTTTTCAATAATTTTTTTTTCACTATATCTGAACACCTACATGCCACAGAGGGATGATGATTGGTAAGGGGTTACATCTTTAGTAGTAACCAACATCAATTTCAGAATTATGTCACCTTGACCTATATTTTCCGCATCAATGAATTTGACTACATTTTCACTTTGGTCCATAATATCAACAAAGCTTAAACAAAATTAGAACTAAAAGAAATTTAATTTTGACATAGAATTGTTGCATGTAGTCTATAGATAAGCAATAAACTTTCAGGATTTTATTCCGGTTCCAACTTTGGTAAATTTCCTGAAAATGTCCAAGACTAACAATTTTGGAAATTTTTGCATACAATCAAATATTTTAGCAATTTTTCATACCAGACATAAGGGAGGTTTGGGTACCCATAAACCGGTTTAACCCTACCGCTGGCTTTTGCTTGTGCCGGTACCAAGTCCGGCTGTCCCGAGTTCCTATCGTTGTTTATGTTTGTCTTTTGTATTTTTATTGTGGCTTTTTTCTTGTGCAGTTCCTATTTACTTTCTGGCATGTGGCTATGTTTTTCGGCCATTGTAGGTGTTTCCTGTTATCTTTTTTATTCCATAATTCTGAAAACTTAAGAATTAAAAATATTGTTTCAATTTCTGTAAATTTCCTGCAACTCTCAAAGACCAGCAGTTTTTGGGCATTCTTGTTAGCAACCATGCTTTTTGATTTAATTTTAGTGAAAACAAAAATTTTCAATGCCTACATTTCAAAAATTTTAATTCCAATTTTGGTAAATTTCCTGATAATCTCAAACTGAGTCAAAGACAAGCAATTTTTTGAAATTCTTGTTAGCAACCATGCTTTTTGGATGAATTTTTGTTCAAACAAATATTTCCAATACTGGCAATAGATAAATTTTAAAAAATTTTGGTTCCAATTTTGGTAAATTTCCTGATACTCTCAAAAACCAGTTACATAAAACAACGGCAGTAGAATACCGAAGGAACAAGGGAAGCGATGACTACAAAAATCGAAGTCCAAAGACATGGCAGAAACGGTAACAGATAAAAACAAAGACAAAACAAGGACGTGAGACAGCTACAATGCACGGAAATAAAAAGATAACATTAAGAACTAAGGCACTCATAGTGTGAACTCCCATGAAAACCGGGAGTGACATCAGGTGCTCCGGAAGGGTAAGCATGTCCTGCTCCGCTAGCGGCACCCATCACACTATCAGTGAGTCAATCCGGGGTTGAGTCAAATCCGGTTATGTCAAATCCGTGAAGACGTGAAATTTAGCTGAAAATGTCCGTTTTCATTTGGGACACAGACACGTCATATCTGTCAATGATGTCATGGTGACGGCCATAGAATTTCTGAAGGGATGAAAGTAACAAAGGCTGAACAAATCCCTGACTAAGCAGCTTTTGGGACAGTGTTTTTGCTCTAACAAAAAAGTCACTGTATAAACTGCATGCCCGACAGTAACGAATCAACTGTGAAATGTACACTCCATAGGCTGGAGAGGCAGGTATATTGCTGCTCAGAAAGGGAAAGTTCACAATTGGGAAGTTAAAATCATCACGTTTGTCATACAGCTTAGATTTCAAACGTCCCTTTTCGTCAATGTAAATTAAAAGATCTAAATACGAAGCTGAAGTAGGTGTATCGGTAGTCTCTTTAATTTCAAGCTCATTGGGATAGATCTGGTGTAAATATTCCTTGAATTTTGGATTATTAAGAGAAAGTACATCGTCTATGTAGCGGAAGCTGAAATTGAAGGACTGGGCTAAATGTTTTTGTTTTTTCTGTGTAAGCCCTTGTAAAAACTTCGCCTCATATGAAAAAAGGAAGAGATCAGCTAAAAGTGGCGCGCAGTTAGTTCCCATGGGAATCCCGATTGTCTGTTGAAAAACACGGCCTCCAAATTCGACAAAAATATTATCTATTAAAAATTCCAACATCTTTATTACATCATTCTCAGTGTACTTCTTGTTTGACTCAGTGTGGTTCTTTACAAAATATGTTTTGTCTTTCCCTACTACTAGTACTAAATAAGTGTATCTGCGTTCTCCGTTTTTAGTGCAGAAACATTGATGTATCAAATCCGAAATTACTGTTTTCAATTTATTGTGTGGCAGGGTAGTATAAAGAGTAGAAAAATCAAAGGTTTGTATGCTGTGGCAATGGGTAAGACTGCTAGAGGATAGCTGTTCGAGAAGATCTTTAGAATTTTTTAGAATCCACATCTGATTGACGCCGCTCGTGGAGTAGACTTTATCACAGTAACTTTTTAGGCCATCTCTGACTGCGGTCAATAAAGTGGTAAGGAGCTTAGAAAGTGGCTTAGTGGTGCATCTGGAAGACCCCGCGATAAATCTCTGTTTGTATGGGTTTTTATGAAGTTTAGGGACCCAGTAGATGTAGGGGAGCTGATTGTTATCATCATCCGCTTTGATGCCAAAGGATGCTAAAACAGAGTTGTGATTTTCTATAATCTCCTCCCTTGATAGTGTAGTGGGAGTATAAGTAGGGTTTCCTGATGAACTGTCAATTCCCATCTCCTTAACCAGACAGTTAAGATAGTGTTTCTTACACACGAACAGTATGTTGTTAGAAGCTTTGTCTGCAGGGACAATGACGTAATTCTTAGCATTTTTAGTAACCACATCTTAACATAGGCCAAATTATTATGAAAGCTGAGTGAGCAGGCGAGACACCAGGTTCTGCAGTACCTTTACGAATTATTCAACAACTACAAATTTTGGGACAATGATATTTCATCAAATTCATTGCTTTGATGAATACTGCCCAAATTAATAATGGCAACTAAGTGGCTTCGACCTTCATTTTAATACAAGGCTATCCTTTGCGATAAATCTTTGGGCGGGGCATTCCTGTCTTACAGGCACATTCTCTAGTTGATTTTATCTTCTTCCCTTACAATGGTTTTCCATTTCCTTACAATTGGAGGGGTTACTGCATATTGCTACTCGACAAGTGGAGGTTTATTTGAGTACACTTCATTCCATCCAATATTTTTCGTCATAAAATTCTCAGCTCTGCATGAAGGGATTCATATAAAATTTGGTATGGTGCTTTGTTGTAATGAGTTGTACATTGTTAGCAATTTTTAATGCTCTCTCCTGTCAAATTCCAGTTTGATGGGACTTTGAATTTTTATTACTGTATTGTTCATCATTGTGTCGCCTACGTTCACGCAGTGGCGACATATAGGGATCACTATCCGTCGTCTTGCGTCGGCGACGTCGGCGTCACAAAAATTTTGTGGATAGTTAGTGAAATATATGTCACAAAATTCTCAGGTCTGCCTGAAGGGATCTACATGTATTTGCAGTATACTCCAACTCATTAGAGACTGGGGTATACTGCATTCACCTTGTCTATCCGTCTGTCTGTCCGTCAGTTCTGTCACAATTTTCTNATATATATATATATCAATAAATAAATAAACAAATAAACCTCAGGCACACCTCAGGAAAGAAAGGGACATCTATTAGTATCTAATATATGAACTTTGGGGAGTATTTTCATCTATACACAAATTAAAATGATAAATGATAGTCTGTTTTATAAATGAAATTAATTCAATATTTAAAGATTTCATGCTTGAGTGACTCTGGTTCAGTTTTATGTTTAAGTCCATTTCTCAACAACTACATTATAGGACAATGATATTTCATGAAATTAATTGCCTTGATGAGTACTACCCAAATCATTGACAATTAGGTGGTTTTGTCCTATATTTTACACTACAGTGACTTTGGTTAAGTTTTGCGTTAAAAGTCCATTTCTCAACAACCATACCAATGATATATCATCAAAGTAATTGCCTTAATGAGTACAAACCAAATCATTGACAATAAGGTGGCTTTGTCCTATATTTTATGCTTCAGTGACGCATCAGTGAATTTGTTTAAGGTTTGCCTGTAAGTCCATTTTTGTCGTGCCTGCGACGCGAGACATAGCAACCATAGATTCCGTCGTCGGGGTCGGTGTCAACATTGGGTTAACCCAAATGTTAAACTTTTTTTGAACTTCAATAACTTTCTGAAATTTTGCTCAATAGCATTGAATTTTTGACACAATTTTCAGTACAACTTAATTATTGAATCCAATGTATAATTTGAAAAAAAAAATATTCCAATTTTTCCATATTTTGCCATTTGTTGGACTTAGTTTTTTTTCAATATTTTTTTTTCACTATATCTGAACACCTACATGCCATAGAGGGATGATGATTGGTAAGTGGTTACATCTTTAGTAGTAACCAACATCCATTTCAGAATGAATTTGACCACATTTTCACTTTGGTCCATAATATCAACAAAGCTTAAACAAAATTAGAACTAAAAGAAATTTAATTTTAACATAGATTTGTTGCATGTAGTCTATAGATAAGCAATAAACTTTCAGGATTTTATTCCGGTTCCAACTTTGGTAAATTTCCTGAAAATGTCCAAGACTAACAATTTTGGGAATTTTTGCATACAATCAAATATTTTAGCAATTTTTCATACCAGACATAATTCTGAAAACTTAAGAATTAAAAATATTGTTTCAATTTCTGTAAATTTCCTTCAACTCTCAAAGACAAGCAGTTTTTGGGCATTCTTGTTAGCAACCATGCTTTTTGATTTAATTTTAGTGAAAACAAAAATTTTCAATGCCTACATTTCAAAAATTTTAATTCCAATTTTGGTAAATTTCCTGATAATCTCAAACTGAGTCAAAGACAAGCAATTTTTTGAAATTCTTGTTAGCAACCATGCTTTTTGGATGAATTTTTGTTCAAACAAATATTTCCAATACTGGCAATAGATTAAATTTTAAAAAATATTGGTTTTAATTTTGGTAAATTTCCTGATACTCTCAAAAACCAGTTACATTGTATTTCTTAGCATTTTTAGTAACCACATCTTAACATAGGCCAAATTATAATGAAAGCTGAGTGAGCAGGCGAGACACCAGGTTCTGCGGAACCTTTACGAATTATTCAACAACTACACATTTTGGGACAATGATATTTCATCAAATTCATTGCTTTGATGAATACTGCCCAAATTGATAATGGCAACTAAGTGGCTTCGACTTTCATTTTAATACAAGGCTATCCTTTGCGATAAATCTTATGGCGGGGCATTCCTGTCTTACAGGCACATTCTCTAGTTGATTTTATCTTCTTCCCTTACAATGGTTTTCCATTTCCTTACAGTTGGAGGGGTTACTGCATATTGCTACTCGACAAGTGGAGGTTTATTTGAGTACACTTGTCTGTTCGTCTTTCATTCCATCCAATATTTTTCGTCATAAAATTCTCAGCTCTGCATGAAGGGATTCATATAAAATTTGGTATGGTGCTTTGTTGTAATGAGTTGTACATTGTAAGCAATTTTTAATGCTCTCTCCTGTCAAATTCCAGTTTCATGGGACTTTGAATTTTTATTACTGTATTGTTCATCATTGTCAGTCAGGGGACAGACTGGTACAAGTCTGGAGAGTTTTAGACTTGTTTCAGTCTTATAATTTTCTTAGTTTTGTATGCATAGACCTGTTGCAGTCTAAAAATTTTAGACCTGATGAAGTCTAATGTTTATTTCCTGGTGCACAGGTGTTCCAAATTTTATGGATAATTAGACTTGCATAAGTCTAAAATTTGCTAAATTGACCATTTTAATGAGCCAAGCGTCAGTATTTAGAGGTGGGGCGTCCAGACCTAATTGGAATTACATGGAAGTTTAATTTTCTATTTTTATCAGAAAATTATTGGTTACTGGGGCAAAATTAGGACAGCAGGTGTACAATCAATTTAAGATTGTTATCAAAGATAACAAAATTATCAATATCAACCAAGTGCTTTTGCAGATTGGTATAGCTTTTTGTTTTAAATTACAAGACACTAGTCATGATTCTTTTTCAATGATATACAATATGAAAGATAATTGCAAATAACCATTAAGAGCAAAAAACATAAAAATGGTAATTTCTCTTAGACTTGTACAAGTCTTATCAATTTTAGACTTGTTCAAGTCAAAATTGCTCAATAATACCTATAATTCCAGACTTGAAAAGGTCTAAAATAATAAGACTTACTGGAGTCTGTCCCCTGACTGATTGTGTCGCCTGCGTTCACGCACTGGCGACATATAGGGATCACTATCTGTCGTCTTGCGTCAGCGACGTCGGCGTCACAAAAATTTTGTTGATAGTAGTGAAATATATGTCATAAAATTCTCAGGTCTGCCTGAAGGGATCTACATGTATTTGCAGTATACTCCAACTCATTAGAGACTGGGGTATACTGCATTCACCTTGTCTATCCGTCTGTCTGTCCGTCAGTTCTGTCACAATTTTCTCAGCTTTTGGTGGAGGGATTGATTTGAAAATTGTTATGCAGCCTCTATGTGATTTGTTTTAAGGAACGTACTATTTTGAGTCCTGTCAGGGGTGTTCTTCCTGTTTAGAGAAATTTAGACTTACATGTAGTTACGAATGTAGTGAAAAATGAATTTTTTGTCACAGTTTTCTCAGCTAGTATAAGAATGATTGATTTCAAAATTGGTATTCAGCCTCAATATGATTAGTTGTAAGGGACATCTTATTTTGAGTCTTGTCCATGTGCACTTCCTGCTTAAAGAAATGTGGACTTAGTTACGAAATGTAGTGAAACATTAAATTTTTTTAGTCACAGTTTTCTTTCTCAGCTTAGATAAGAGGGATTGATTTCAAAATTGGTATGCAGCCTCTATATGATTAGTTGGTTAATACATTCTGTTTATTCTTGAAGATTGTCATTGTGTCCATACTTGTATTGCGTCCAAAACCTGTATTATGTCCACACACACACTTAAATTTGCACTTGCCATATTGATCGGGGTTCAGTGAGTGGGGGTATTACTGGTTGCCATTGGGCAACAGTTCTTGTTTGGTTTGCTGTTTTCTTGCTTTCACAAGCTTTGTATAGTTACTAAGTGAGGATGCATTTTCAGACATTAAGGTTACTTCTTCACATTTAATTTATTTCTTGAGCAGCCTCAGAAGGGATGAACCTACCCAGGGCCCAGTAGCCAAAAGCCCTCAAAGTTCTAGCTTGTTTACTAATAATTTTGAACTATTAGCCCAGCTAGAGACCAAAATTTATGACATTTACTATTGAACACATAGCACTGGGCTTGTAGAATATACAGATAGGCTACTTACTACTAGTACTATTTGCCAGGCCTGCCAGGGGCCCAGCTGGCCATCTAGACTAGGACATGAAACTGCATCACTGAGCAGAACAGGATTATATCATCTATACTTGTATTGTGTCTGCACTGTATCCACACCTTTAAATATTGATTCAGGATTCAAAGAGTTGGGGTTTAACTGGTTGTCAACAGCTCTTGTTATCATGGTTAAATTTTGTTCAAAACTAATGAGTATCTTTATCATGCAAAAATCTGTCCCCAGCTGATTTTGGCATCCCTTTTACATGTAGCAGTCAGGTGCCTTACATAGATAATTTATTAGAGAAAATTTACATTCATCATTCATGTGTTTTTATGAACAGTAAATTTTCAAACTATGACTTAGAAGTCTTAACACTCATGACACATACAGTTATGTTACATGCTTCAATCGGCCATTGATTGGAAGGTTGCATCTAATTATTTTTTTCTAGCCAATTTCCAGCATAGTAGTAAATATTGACATCATTTAAATAATTTTGTTTATTAGTATGATGAATAGTAAGAAAATTTACATGGTATTTGTAGGTTCATAAATATTTTGAACATAAGATTTCAGATGCACTTTTGTCCATCATGTTTAATCTGTTAATCTTTGTCTTTTCAGTATCAAGCAATGCACCTGTCAATCATTCATCAAGGTCAAACGATAGAAGTCAGAATGGTGGTCACTACAGATCCAACAACCAAGATACCAGAGACAAGCGAGCAGAGGTAATGATAATTTCCGCTATTTCTAGAATTCTATGAAGTTTTGCCACATATTATGTACAAGTATCATATATGTGGGATTGGTATGCTCTTTAACCAAATTGGATTATTTAAGTTAAGCTTATTTAATTTCCAGTCGCTGACGTAGAGTTAATATATGAGAATAAGAACATGTAACTCTCGTCATGCGTGGAAAAATATTTGTACCTGGTAGGGCAAGGTCGATTCCACCCGATTTAGACTGGGTCCGTTTGCATCCAAGCTGAATTTCTCATGTGAATTTTGATCAACATGCATTACTGGAGAGAGGATTTTTACTCCACCTTGAATCATCAGAGACTTGCATGTAATAAAGTTTACCAGTCATTGCTTGTTGCCTGTCAAAGCTACATTGAATAAAAACCTAGTAACTACTGAGAAATCTTCGGTAAAATGCTGTGTTTTCTTTGATAAAATTTATATTTAACAGCATACCATGTTTATTGTAGGTTACAAAAGCAGCGGTACGGATGTGTGGAGACTGGTCAGAACACATCAGCACATCCACACACACCATGGGAAAAAAATATTACTACAACAGTAAGACTGAAGAATCGACATGGACAAAACCAAAGGAATGGGTTGACGAGTAGGTTTATAAAAATGGACTGATATAACTACTTAAGTCAGGCATTTTCAAAGTCGCAACAATACTACATGTATTTGATATAAACTTATTTATTTAAAAATAAAGAGGCAAAAGGGATTTGGCACAAGTTAAACAACTTTTAGTTGTCTTCTCAATACTAAAACTTGTAAAACATTCTAGAATGAAGAAACTGTTGCATATGTAAATTTGTCAAACAAGTACTATGCTGACTATTCAGCATTGTAACTCCATACAAAATAGTTCTAAATTTACATGTAGATATGAGACACACTTGAAGTTAAGAAACAGTATGTTAAATTAAACTGAGTTGATACAGGTATGTTAATTCACATGAATATGGTATATAGTAATTGTTCTACTATTTTAAATTCCACCATGGCTCATTTGATTAGCAACCAGTATAATACTCAAATATAAACAACAAAACTATGCTTCACATATTTATAAATATGATTTTGGAAAAAGATTGACAATGCAAACATGTATGTTGGTGTATAATTAAAAGGAAATTTATGAACATTTCATGTCTTTCAAGCATGTCAGTTTGTATTGTATTTGCATCTATTTGAAAATGCCATATTTTGATTCTATGATTTCATAGAAACAGATAGAAATTGATTTCCCTCTAACATGTCTAAGTCAATGTAAAACAGAAAATTCCGCTTACTGTCCTATTAGAATAGAAATAAGTAACATAATACCAAAGTTACTGTAAATTTCTTCTCTGCAAATGGCCATCTGGATAACTTATGTCTCTTCAACTGGTGCAGATACGAATCTCCGTAATCCAAAGATGTATAAAAGGTGACAGATAACAAATACTCAAAAGAATCGAAATCGAAAGTTGAAATCAGTGAAGTCCAAAGCTTTGTATGTGACAGATACTCCATAATTTCAAAAGAATTTCTAATAGATATTTTACATATTCAAAGGAAATCAGTTTTCTGCCAGTAGCAAAATACTGAACTACTGGTTATTTCTGTTACATCATGTCAAAGTTTCTACAAGCTCTGATTCATGAAACCTGAACAACAAAACCACATGGTTTGTGCAAATTTCAAAAAGATATTGATGAAGTAAAACATCTCAAGTATCACTGAACTACTTCTACAATGTATGTGTATTAGAAAATGAACATTAACTAGTAATTGGCATTTAATGTCCCATGGGGGCTTGACTTTGACCAACTTGCGTATTATCATGTTCCTGATGGTGCATATCAGATGTTATGGTTTCAAATTATAAAGGAAATGTTAATTTATCAAAAAATGGATAAAATGCACATGATACACTAGGGTACAATATCCACAACATCTAAATGACTAATCACAATGGCGTACTGACTGTGACGGAGTAAACACCAAGGTAAAAATACAATTGGTTATTTACATGTATATACCCTGAAATTCTGCACGACGGGAAGAAAGTACATGTACACAAGTCTGAAGACGAGGTATTTCATAAAAAAAAAAATGAACTATACTTGAAAATCATTGCAGTTGCTGTACTGTACACAAATAATGTAGTGAATTGATTTTTGTCTCGCCCGCGACGAAAGTCGCGAAAGCGAGACATATGCGTGCAAAGTATGACGACGGCGACGGCGTTAACTTTTACTAAATGCAGGATATTTTGAAAACCCTTTGATGTAGGAACATCATATTTGGTCCAGTGGAAGTACTAATGAGTGCTACCTGACGGACATAACGATATGTGACCTTGACCTCAATTTCATGGTCTAGTGGCCACGTTAAGTTTTTCTGCTTAAGTCCATTTCTCAATAACTATAAGTGGTAGGTTGATAATATTTGGTATGTAGGTTGGTCTTGGGTAGTACATGTCAGTCTGGTAGGTGACTTTTGTCCTTGACCTCCTCGATTTCACGGTCTAGTGGCCACGTTAAGTTTTTCTGCTTAAGTCCATTTCTCAATAACTAGAAGTGGTAGGTTGATAATATTTATTATGTATGTTGGTTTTGGGTAGTACATGTCAGTCTGGTAGGTGACTTTTGTCCTTGACCTCAATTTCACGGTCTAGTGGCCATGTTAAGTTTTTCTGCTAAAGTCCATATCTCAATACCTAGAAGTGGTAGGTTGATAATATTTGGTATAAAGGTTGGTCTTGGGTATTACATGCTAGTCTGGCAGGTGACTTTTGTCCTAGACCTCAATTTCACGGTCTAGTGAGCATGTTCACTTTTCTGATTACTTCACATAGATTTCACAT
>MJUU01035973.1:42287-74263 GCA_002080025.1 Modiolus philippinarum
TGGTTGTTGTCCTCCCATAAGTCCCGCCATTGGATTTGACTGACCTCCTGATCCTCCCATCAGCGCTGCAAGTGGATTGGATCCTCCAGTTCCTCCACCACCGCCAAGTAAGCTAGCAAGTGGATTTGATCCCCCTCCTCCTCCCCCGCCTCCACCACCTAATAGGCCTGCCATTGGATTTGAGGGTCGACTTGATCCACCTCCCATTAGGCTAGCAAGTGGATTGGATGAACCACCGCCTCCGCCTCCGCCCATCATTGCTGCCAGTGGATTACTAGGTTGACTTGAGGAGCCTCCTCCCATTAATGATGACAACAATCCTCCCGCTCCACCACCTCCGCCCATCATACTAGTTAACATTGAAAGAGGATTCGAACTTTTCCCTCCGCCCATCAAAGCAGCTAATGGACCTCCTCCTCCACTCAACATAGGCATTAACATCGACAGCATACTCATCATCCCACTTCCACCGCCGAGCATACTAGATAGAAGCCCTCCTCCTGAACTTTTACCACCTCCACCGAACAAATTTTTAACTTTGTCCAAAATTCCAGGATTTTTTGCAACTGTTTCAATTTTTTCAGCAGTTTGTGGATTTTTATCCTTCAAGTCTTTTATTTTTTCATCGGCAGTTTTCGTTGGTGACAACGTAGTTGCGAGGTACACCGTTGGAGGGTTATTTTTCTCATCAACCTTTTGTTTGAGAATTTCTAAAAGTTCCTTAGCACTATCTGCTCCCACTTCTTTCGCCAATGTTTCTAAAAGGTCCTGTTTGGCCTTTGCTGTATCTTCAGTTTTGTCGGTAGTAGGCGGGACTGGTGGATCCACAATTGTTATAACTTCTACAAAAGATATAGTATCTAGAATTAATCAACAATTTTGTAAGCAATGCGTATAACAATTAAATGATAATACTATTTAAACGTGATACGTGATTCTTTCATAAAAATATATCCGAAAAGTCACTGAATCAACCCAGCATATAGCTACTCTGTGCTGAATCAATCCAACATAACTGCTCTGTACTGAATCAATCAAATGTATACTCATAGCTAATTGTTGAAGGCCCCATGGCGACTTCAAGATGAAGAACAACAATTGAAGCGTTGTTCCGTGTGTAATTGTAGAGACTTTGTCTCATGTGTATTTACTCCATATCCTTTCATTGTTAAACAGAGACATACTGTATCCATTCAATATAATTTGTCTGAACTGAGTCAATAACTACTCTATAATTAATCAATCCAGTGTAATCATGGTGATAATTTGCCAAAAAGAACAAAAATTGAAACCTTATGATACTTGGTAATTATATTTTTATTGCAGTATCAACAGTCACTTCTGGAAAACCTATTACAGGCTGTCTCATATTATAATTTTCATTTTATGATATATTGAATACATTTTATCTCATATATTTCAAATATTGTTTTTTTTAGATATTTGATAAAATATAGTTTTATCTCCCATACTGTAAAATTTGCATTACTGGATATATAATTTACCTGACGGATAAATTGTTGGCGAAAATATATCCTCCCAGTAATGTGTGTAGTTACGGACGACAGTAGCTCTGAAATAAATAAACTTAAAATAATAAAATGGGAAGGCTAGACAACCATAATTCTAGTAGTAGAATTCAAACAAACAAAACAGAACCACATGGCTTAATAGGCTGAACAAATACAATGATATCAAAGGCTGTAAAAATAGAATGACATCGAGAAAATTTTACAGGAACTTGCTATAAACGAATGTTATGAAGCGTTGATTCTGAAATGACTGTTGGACTCTGCTTTGTCCTCATACTAAAATTCTTTCACAAAAATGGTCAAGATATACATTTGTCTCTTTTTGCTGACCCAGTACTCAATCCTTCTCTCCAATTTTCTTTTACATACTGATAATTCCTATGCAACATATTTATAGAATAAAAAAGATAACAGATCACCTACAATGGCCGAAAAACATAGCCACATGCCACAAAGTAAATAGGAACTGCGCAAGAAAAAAACTTACAATAAAAACACAAAAGACAAACGTCTTATGCACAAGATACCGTAGTAAAAATGCAATATAATTAATCTTCAGTTGAAAAATTCAGGCGCCAAACAAAATGTTCCGCTTTTCTTTTACCATCAGCCAAAAATACATTGATTTACTGTATAGCAACATAATATTTCCCTAAGAAAGCAACCAAAAGTTAGCGTGCAATAAATTTCCATATTGCACTAGTGGAAGAATGACTTAATTTTCATGACGTCATTGACAACAAAATTCATCCTACTAACAGAAATTTTAGCTTTGCTATACAATAAAAGGATTATTGCATGAATATTGAGCAATATTATCCCTCGTAGAATGTATATTGCACTCGCAAGCTCGTGCAATATAAAATTCTACTCGGGACAATATTCCCCAATATTCATGCAATAACCCTATAATATAGTGTCAACAGACAACTTTGACCTAGAAAACTTGATCCAAGTTTTCTGTTATTATTAAGTTTTTGATTGAAACTTTGAAAGTGTCAACAGTGCGTTGTGTCTGTTTACCTAATAAAGTTTTTGATAGATTTTTTTTTGCTGAGAAATGCAAAAGAAAAACTAAAACCCCGTAAACACGATCAAAGATTTGCATCAATAACTTTGTCAAAATTACAAGGACACATTTTTGATTGATCAGTTTCCTTCAACGTCCATCAAAATTTTTAGAAAAACCCTGTTAATACTATCAAAGTTTCCTCAAAAACTTAGTATAAGAAAAGTTTAACAAAGTCTTATGTTGACACTATATATCAACATTTTCGTGGACAAAGAAAAGCTGGCATTGCTTGTTTCAAGAGACAAATGTCTCCAGTGAAGATACAGTATATTTTTTTGTACAAAAATACCAAGCATTCGTAGTAGTCGTATACTAGATGGTCAAAGAACTGAGGCTTGTTTGGGGGTTTCCAATATCCCATATCCAGTAAGTCTGGACTAAAATATCCATTTGAAAATTGAAGATATCCCAATAGATATTGAAATATCCCATATCCCATGGTCATAATATCCCATAACCAAATATACCCTTAAGAACTAGGTGGAACTAAGAAGAGTGCGAAGAAACCTTCAGCTGTTAAGTTAGAACTGTAACTAAAGACCAAGTAAAGTTCACAAATCTTTTCAGAATGGTTCATACTATTTTCGTTTACACTGATTCAGGGAGGACTTTTGAAACAGGTACAGTTGAACTTTAATGACTCGAACTGCAATTACTGCAACACTATGAATGTCTTGAAAACTTTGTTGGAATTTAAACACAGATCAATTCTATTTTCTCACATGTGCTTTTATTTTGTTGACATACGTTGCATCATTTCAAAACAGTTCTGATTGGACAATTCCCACCAAAGTCAATCAAAGTTTAATGAAAAATAAGTTGAGTTTCTTATTCTTCAAAGTCCTTCAAAATTTTTTATTCAATTTTTCTTTGACCTTTGACACTATGAAAAACTATCCAAATCAAGTTTTTTGTTAATGAAAAAAACATGACTGGAGTTCTACTTCATCAAATTCCGTCTAGGTTAACCAAATTTTTAAGTAGCGTAAATTCAAACATACTAGCTAAAATTCCCACTTTTTGTGGTCCGTGCTTGCCGTAATTATATGTATACCTAGAATGAAATCCTGAATGACTGGTAACTACGCCGAGTCAATTAACCTTAACTTCTTACAATAACTATGGAGATAGGTTAAAAAAACAGTTTGGTTTTACTTATATCAGTTCTAACAATATTTGGTTCTACTGTACATATATCAGTTTTTAGAAGTAATGGTCAAAATGTGTTTCCCGTAGGGTACAACGTTAAATAACATTAATAACAAAGATACTAGTAATGTAAATTTAATTTCTGCGCACTGCCATTTCAACAACTTTTGTATCTTCAGTGAAGAACAAACAAAACCTTTGGTAAACAATAAACCGAAATATACACGTTAAAGCAGATAGAGAACAAATAACAATGTATTATGATCTAATTGAAAAGCAAAAATCTACTAAGAACAGAGTTAAGCAAATGACATTTTGATATTGCAAGTGTTAAAATTAAATCGGTTTTCGGAGTTACTACTGGGTTGGTCAATGGGGGTTGATGGATATACTCGGGGCCTAATAGTCCACCAACAGAGGCTTCCGCCCACTGGTAATAACATTAAATGTAATTCCCGCAGATAACAATTTCGGCAACTGTATACGTCTAAATTAAAACATCTGGGACACCATAAAAGCTGACAGAGAATAATGAAGAAGATCCAAGGGAGATACTCCTACGGTTTGAAACTCTCTTTGTGACTTTGCAGATTCAGTAAATATAGTCGAAATGTTTCCTTCAGTTATTTCCAGCGCTATAGCGGTCGTTCCTTTAATTGAATCGGAAAGAAATTAGTATTTTTGGTAAAGGATATTAACGCGCATCATCCCAATGTAATGATTTTTCAGCCCATACATATCGGAACGGTCCAATTAAATGTAGAATTGAAATGCAACAGACTTCATGTTTTTCTACCAGAATTTTGATGAATTAGTGACCATATAACATGAACAATGATGCTTTGGTGATCTCAAAAATGTTTGGGCATTGACCCTTGTACACTATCATTTATGCAAGTTGTAATAAAAACATTTATACAAATATAGATTATACTAAATCAGAAAAACAACCAGCTTTATAAATATACATACTTGACTTTAAATGGATGTGTAATAGCTTGTGGAGCTTTCCATAACATCGTCACATTTCTTTTATAAGAGGCTTCAGTATGACTTATACTATCTTCATAAATATGACATTTTAATGTCCTGGATCTACCCAGGGGTATCCACGACCCCTGAGGGAAAGGTATTATTTGGCTAAAAAAGCTTTTATCCTCAAACACTTGCATAAAATATCCCTTGAAAAAATCGTATTTTCCTTTGGATGTAAGTACAACTGAAAAGATAAAGTAAAAATGATTGTTTGGTCATGCTCACTTGTATTAATCCATCAATAATATGTCGGTCTTTACAAAAGCTTCAATGTTTTGATGTCTTTACTAATAAACTGTTGAAATAATCATGAGCTAAACCCAAATTTCATGCAATCGTTACACTATAAATTTAATATTTTCAACAATTTTCAACAGTTGATCCCGCTAGTTCTCTGGATAAACATTTGCATATATTAAGTTCCGTGTGTGTTGAGACATTTGTTGTAACAACGTACACATCTTGATATGAAAAAAAAACACAGAATACATCTATTACTGTCGGAGTGATGGTACTCCGCTCTTAGGCATCGATACGATTCCTTCAAAATCCAACCGTCATACTCAAATATATATGCATCAAATCTTTGCAGTATCTAAATTTGCAATGGCAAAATTTTAACAATAACAATTAAGCTTAGTTTTCTTAACTAGTGTTTAACTTTAATTAGAAATGAATTATTGTCCGCTTCTTAACAGCTTCCGTTTGCAGCAGTTTGTATGATTAGTCAGACTGTAATATTTCAGTACATTTGTATAAGTTACATGACAGCTTTATTCCTTGGTCATGCTTAGAATGCTTCATGTACATGTACTTCGATTTATATATAAGAGGGAGGACAATAAGAGGGAGGACGATACTTGCCGTGTTAACCTCTAACTAAGGGTAATAACAAAATTACCGAATAAAAACAGAAAATTGTCTTGAGTCGAAATCCAAATGGTAAACAGATAAAGTAGGTGTTAAAATGAACCGCCATGGTCCTGGCTTCGTACAGGCATTTAAAAAAGTCCGGTTTTAATGCGAGTACTCCCTTTCATTGCGACAATGTGTGGCAGCAACTTAACAACGATTGCCATTGAAAGGTCATAGACAATAAGAGTAAATTGAAGGTCAGTCGGAATGATCAGGGTGAAAATACAAAGTGATGAGAAAAAGACTTGTTTCAACCTAAATTTCCCTATTTTAAAAGCTTGCCATCAGATGATATTGCCCCATACAATTTTTGTTCATGATTCTGACGGTTATTATATGAAAGATAAAAACACAGTATAATACCGAAGGAACAAGGCATGTGGTTGCAAAAATCGAAGTACAGAAACACGACAGAAAAGAGAACACAGAAACCAAAGACACAAGGCAGCATCAGACCACAATATTCAGAACTAAAACACTTATAGTACGAACTCCCATAAAAACCGAGAGTGACATCAGATGTTCCGAAAGGGTTAACATGTCCTACTCCGCTAACAGTAACCGTTGATCAGTGAGGCATATATTGTTTTTTGAAGATCTGTTTAGTGGCTAATCGGTTTATGTCATTTTCTAATCCTTAAACGAAATCAGTTAGAAATCATGTTACTTCTCTAAACCTTGCAAAAATTTTCAAAATTTTTGTAAATTTAGCAATTTACCTTCTACTAATTCTCCCGGTTTTACTTTCGTTGTATTCACTTTTATTGCGAATGGCGGATCTCTGGTAAATTGTGGAGCATATTCCCAGTTCGTATTTGGTCTTTTATGTTCCGGTCTCATACTAGTACAAGACTGTCTGGTAACTCCACTTTTAAAGCATTCAACACAAGAAATAACAAAAATTATCACAAATATATAAATTATTTTGGAATTCATGTTTGTACCTCCTTAAATATAAATTAACAAAATCCTCAATTGTTTCACATTTGTCTTGTTTCAATGAAAGAAAAACACTTCCCGAGACACTACTTAGAAACTATATGACATCAATGGAAAAGTCTGTACACTTCCGAGGTTCCATGTAGGTTATTCTGAGAACATTTAACTGAAGTTGTCACACTTCTGTAAATTTGCTTTAATTTTGTTGCTAAGATTAAAATTTTAGAACTATAATTCCAAATTTAAAAATTGATAACGTGAAAAGGTTTCTTTTCTAGATTCCGATCAAATTGAAGAGAGTAAGATTGCGCAAGCGATTTGACGTCTTTGATGAATCTTTGAACGGGATCTATACTTCCGTCATCCGTTTGTACCCGAGGGTATATTTGCATTACACTAAAATGAGTTGTCAAATGGTGTTATTAGGATATAAAAATAAATATAAATTTAACATTCTGTGAAAAAGTATGTTTACGTGATGGGCGCAACAAAATTGCAGCACTATTTAAAGGTGCTAAAACTGAACTGATGGTTTCTTATGCAGTTATGCATATATATATATATGCATATATATGCATATATCTACATCATTTGAATTCGTTCTATAGTACCCGACATATATATAACAAACAATGAGACAAGCAGACTATATTGAGTTACAAGAATGATATTCCACTCAACTAATTTAAGCTATCAAAAAATGTAAGAGCCTTTGTTTGGCTAGAACAAATGAAGATCGGTGCGTCCCTTATTACAATGTTTTTTGTTTGTTTTTTATGTGGACTTTGTTAATATTTCTTACTTTACTTTCTTTTATTTAAAGTATGATTTTTACATTTTTTTTCAGTTTAGCGTTTCTCATTGTTAAAGGCCTCGTGATGAAGAACAACAACAAAAGCGTCGTTTCATTGTTTGTTTTCACCATGCATTTGTAGAGACTTTGCCGCATTTGAATTAACTCCACATTCCTTCATTGATTATTTCAGTGAAATTACATCTATAGGCGGTGGTTTTACTTCCTACTTTTTATGACCACTGCTGTATGAATTTCTCGTTTTTTTTTTAACATAACGAAACATCCTGTCAACAGATTTTACATCTTAATTAGTGTTAAAAACATGATTCAGTGAGATATACATCGGGGTATAGGTACATTATATAGCATGTTAATGTATAGCCTATGGCATCCTTGTTCAATGGTTATTTTTTATTTCAAAATCAGTTTTCTAGAAATATTTAAATTTGAATTACAGAGAGAGTATGATACGTTTTATTTCATTTCTTGTTCTGTTGGGAGGAGTATTTTATGTTAGTGCCTATTCCACTGGCGCACCGAATTCCAAATATGTATGCGATAAAAGATTGCCACATCACGGAGTAAAACCGCAAACTGGAAACAGTCCGTATATCATCGCTGTAAACACAACAACTCCCGGATATGGTGATTTCATTGAGGGTAGGTATATTTGATACACGGCAAATGTTTCCTCTTCAAATTTTAGTGTTAATATGAGTAACTTAAGAAAAGCAGATGTTTTATTGCAAAATATATTTCCTTTGATTCAAAAGGTGAAAAAGTAATACCAGAGAAAAGCAAAAATAAATTTTAGATTGAAGAGTTGAAATGAAAAAGTTGAAGAAGGAAACTTATCAAAAGCGTAATAAAGTGGGCAAAAACTTTGACTTAGAAATTTACATAATGGAGACAAATGTGGAGAAACTTTAAAAATTGGCCATTCTGTACAGGAAATACAATTATAACGAGGTTAAAGTTGAATAGTATACCGACATTGCAGTTTTCTACCTATTTTGACAACTTAAGTCTCTTCATTGCAGATAAAATCAAAATATTTGAAAAAAACGAAATTAAAATATAAAATATGTGTCAAAAGCTATGCGAGAATTAATCAAATAATACGGAAGGTAACGTTGCACTGATGGTTAAGGACGGAGCTTTTTATGAGGGAGATATTCCTAATTTGTTTTATAGATAGTGACATAGGCTAGTTTTCTGATGTGTTATGGTGATATGAATTTTATATTTACAGTAACTTTAAGAACTTCTATGAACACATCCTTAACTCTGAAGGGATTCTTAGTACAAGCCCTGCTAAATGGCAAACTAGGACAATATGACCGAAAGTCTGTCGGAACATTTACGGGAAACAACATTAAGCTATTGAACTGTTTCCATGACAATGACTCAGCAACACATATTAGCAACAATGACAAATCCAGCATCAAACTGATTTTTCAAATGTCATCTGTTGCAACTTACAGCAAATTTAGATTCCGGTATGTATAATTCCGTTATTTTGATAATTAGATAATACAAAACGGAAAATTTTCAGCTTTTTCTGACCTTTTCCGCAATTTTACATTGTATCATATTGGCGCACTTTAGTATGAAAAATAATCTGAAATTTAATGAAAAAATATTTACAGATTTTTGATGAGCAACAGAAGTAGGAAAAATTGGCATTATGAAGAAAAATATAATTGCTCTATATCCATAGATAAAGCATGAGGAAACAAATTTTATATTGACTAGAACTGACAATAGCGACATGCACAGAATAAAATAGTATGTATAGATGAGACAGAGTGCTGGCACATACAGGTTGAAAAATGCAAAGGAGGGATTGTTTTATTATTTTTCTTCACATTAAAGTTTCTAAAAGATTCAATAAACTTTTAAACTGATTTTGTCATGTGTTTACACCACTTCTTTTTTTTCTATTTAGGGGAACGGTTGTTAAAGACTACAAGACATTTTGGACAGATATAACATCAGAAGACATAATACCAGCAGGTTAGTATTTTATACAGTTTTGGCACAAGAAGAATATCACTATGCTTGATTTTCTATCAATCTTCACGTTGTTTTATTCTAGAAATAACTGATCACAAAATGATGGTGTTTTGTGTATAACTTCCTATACTCGGTCCATTTTCCATGACCTTATTGGTCAACTATTAATGAAGAAAAGCTTACAATAGCCGAAAGTTACAATCGCATGCCACAAGAAAAACAATAAAATGACAAAAGACAAACATGAACGACGATAGGATCTCGGGATAGCCATTGTATTACCAAATAAGCTAGGTGAGTAGTCTATAGGTGTTTTAAATGACCAACACTTGTAGATTTAGAGCAACATATGTTATAACTAGAAAACTGAGCAGAGTTCACTGATATATACCCTGCTACCTCATTTGATTCCTGAAATTTAAAAATAAATTAACAAAAATCATCAAGTCAAATCCAATTTTAAAATAGTTGGTGTGCAACGGCAATATGTACTGAAACAACGGCAGAAGAATACCAAATGAACAAAGGAGTGAAATTTACAAAAATCGAAGTCCAAAGACATGGCCAAAACGAGAACACAGAAAACAATGACGTTAGACACAAAACAATGACGTTAGACAGATACAAAGCACAGAAATAGAAATCACAACATTCAAAACAAAGGCACTCACAGTGTGAACTCCAGTGAAACTGAGAGTGACATCAGGTGCTCCGGATGGGTAAGCATGTCCAGCTCTGTTAACAGCACCCGTCACACTGTGAGTGCCTTTGTTTTGAATGTTGTGTCTAACGTCATTGATAGATCTGTTGTAAATACTCCTAAAATTTAGGATTATTAAGAGGAAGTACACCATCTATGTAGCGGAAGCTGAAATTAAAGGACTGGGCTAAATGTTTTTGTTTTCTTTGACACTTTGTACTGAATATTTTTTTAAATTTCATTGAATTTCACCAATTGGTATAATTGTTCCCACAAAGTGTGTAACACATATCATGGCGGACAAACAATGATCACTATATTCCGCCCCGCTAAGGCGGGGGTATAACAAAATTTTTTTAATCTTGCTATTGTCAACTAATTTAGCAATCAAGGTTGTTTGAATTTTCTTACAATGGTATTATGTATCAATCAGTCATGGCCTAGGGATGTTTTATCTTGAAAAACCTTATTGCAAAATCAAATGTACTCACGGACACTCATAAGATTTAATAAATATAAGGAAAAAAAATCATCAATAGATCCTGGAAAACTTCCATAAGCCATGACAGAATGATATGGAAGGGTTAGCTCCAAGCACTTATTTCATAGAGCATGGCTTATCATTCTCTAACGCATTTATCACATATTTACATCTTGAACAAATAAAGGGATATGGAGTAAATGTACATGGGATAAAATCTCTATAAATACATGGTAAGATTAAGCAAATGGAACAACACCTTTATTGTTGTTCGAGCATGTGTCGAGTGGATAAATCAGTGTTTTACAATTTATTTAGAACATTGCAAAGTGCTTTCGACTAATGAAATACAAAAATTGTATGTCTCTTATTTCTGTAGAAAAGTATTATACCATGTTCTTAGTAAAGGTTTATCTATTGTGTTATTTTGTATCTTGTACAATAGACTTGATTACAACTGCTTATTATTTGCCTCCGAGCAAGGATAAAAAATCAAATTGATTCATTATAAAAAAAAATGAAAATATAAGTTAAAGAAAGTGTTGAATTAGTGTGACTTTCAGATATAGAGTTTTAGCTGTCAAAAACCTGCAGTTGTAAAAAGAAATAAAAAGCATGAAATGGCCCCTTTCCACAGAAATAAAAAAAAATACAATTTTTACCTTTCATTGTTAGAAAACACCCCAATCATCAAAATATATCTAACACACACGTTCTCCAATGCATGGATTAGCCCAAATCACTCTAAAAGTAGGTAAAAAAGGTTAAGGCTTTACCTTTCCCGCACATATACTCCAATGCATATTTTATCCTAAAACACTCTTTAGTAGAGACTCGCCTATCAATCCATTCATTAAGCTGAAAATCCTGCATATAATTGCTTAACTGTATTACTTGCTAAAGTGGTGACATTTACAATAAATATAATTACATTTCATGAATATTCATTTGAATTCCGTCAATTTGTTAGGTGAACATCGCTCACGTGACATATCAATGTGAAGTTGCAATTCCCATGAAACACATTTCACCACGTGTTCACGTGGCGGATGAATTTTTAAAATAGAATCCCAATATACATGAAGTACTTCCCTGGAAATAGATTCGTTTTTCATATTTCGGATTTAAAATGTAATTATAAGAATTGAATGCATTATTTTGAAGTTTCATAGGGACTATGAAAGGGTTGACCGGGCGCTTCATTAAAAATGTGCTTCGGTCAGCCCTTTCATATCCCAATGAAACTTCAAAATAACGTGTGACAATCAGAATGACAATGTGTTGATTTCACTAATCATTTACCAATTAAGATCAAATACATTTGAGTGCCCTTGAGGCACTTCACAATGTTCTAAGTATGTAAGAATATGATAATACCCTTCTCCGTATGTAAGAACATGATAATCCTCTACTTCGTGAATAAGTACTAGCGTAAGCGAGTACTTATCACGGAGATGGGGATAATCATGTTCTTATATATTTAGAATATTGTTAAGTACTCAAGAAATAATTAAAATAATCAAACATTATTTACACGCAATAGATAGACTAATTTAGCCCAATTTGACTTCAATCATGCATGCCATAATTGGAGTAATTAAGTTATAGAAAACTGTGAAGGTGAAAAAACAGGTGTTATAAATGTAATTATATAGAGTTATTCATTATGGAGTAGGAAGGTTTAGAGCTTACAGAATTTAAGAGATGTTTAAGATATACTGAACTATTATGGAACCTTAGGCTTTAAATGTTGTACTGCACTGGGTATGTAATTTTTTTTTTAATTTATATATATATAATTTTTTTGGTAGTTTCGGGGTGGGGGGTTGATTTCCCAATTTGATCATCACAAGATCCTGATGGCAAGGACATAATTTGTGTACATACTAGTATTACGTTTTAATGATAACTTATTCTACACAAATTTTTAAAAATATTTCCCAAAAGGTGGTTTGAAACCCAAAACGCCATTTCTATCCTCCAATGCTTTTTACTTGTTTTTTTTTTTATTATGAAAGTTATGATTACACCCCCTTAATCTATTTTTGCTTTGTGTTTATATGAATTATACTGAATATTTGAAAGTTATACTGAATGCTTGAAAATATTATAATACTGGCTTTTGAGTGAATGACAACTCCTTCATATTTTATAGATAATTGCTTTACAATCTAAATGAAATGCCTCAAGCAGTTTTAAGCTATTAACATTAAACATGTAAAATACAATAGATAATCCTTTAGTAAGAACATGCTTTCTTATGTTCTTCACAAATAAGACAGCTGAAATCCTATTATCTGATTGGTCGAGAGTACTTAACTATATTCTAAATGATAAGTACTCGTAAACTCGTACTTATCTATGAAGAAGGAGATTTTCATATTCTTACATATACATAATTGGTTCTCGGTTAAGGTACTACATATGAGAAAAAACCCTTTGGCAATAATCGGTTGGTTTTTGCCAACAATGAAATAAAATGTACTCACTTTTTTGAAATATACTCACTTTTTGATCACTCTTGTTTCTGTTAAACTATATGGATGATATGTTATAGATATATCCTGCCATTGAAATTTTAGCTAATAGTGATAGATTTAGATAAGCAACAGTTGGTGTTTGGAAATCACTCTATTTGTATGTATGTATTTATTTTTTGCAAATTTAATAATTCCCCAAAAGTCTTCCTTTCACCCCTCTATTTTTCATAGAGCAAACATTTTCTACTTTTTACATGTACAAAGTGAAAGATTATTTTATTGTTTAAATATTGTTGTCTACGGAAGACAGTAGATTTATATAATGTACATTTTACATATTTCAGTGATTTTCACTATATGGGCTTTTGTATACGTTAAAATATTTGCACTTTAATTAAAATTTGTACATTTATAGCTGCAGGCAAGGCAATAAAAGGATTATCTGTCTGACACTTTGGCCTGTATGTGGGTACTCCAACGAAGAATTTTGTAAGCAAATTTTGAATATTTGTTAATTTTCATTGCACAAATACATAATGATGACATGGTGCATGAAGACGCACGTTAAGTGTTCTATTTAAATTACAACCTATACTTTCTAAATAATAGATTCATGAATGCACGTAGGTGCACGGCAATGTTAACTTTTACGTATTTTTGCAGTTTTCTCGAATTTTGGATGTAATTAATCCTAAATAGTAGTCAAAGCGCTGTAACTCCAAAATAATTATGAACCAGTTTTAGACGCTTTCAGAAATTGGTGATTACACAGTTATCGAACTTGACCGCGAGGTGCCGCATGGTCGTCCGCCATTAAGAGGGTGTAGCTAGACGGTATTTACTGTGGCAACGTATGGTCATTTGTCGTGATTAAATCAATAAAAAATAGAATTTTAACATTTCTATTTTAAACAGGTATCCGCTCTGAAAGAATATACCTGTTAAAATTAAATTTTTATAAAAACTAATAGATTATGAAATGCAGTTAATATGAAAATTGATCAAAATTAAGGTAAAATTTTTCACTAAAAATGTTTTGCGTATTGTAGAAATTTACATAATTCAGCAATTCATGCTTCCGTCCAAGTGATAATAAACAGTTTTGTCCAGGTAGATTATTACACCTGGAGGCATGACACGTGTCCTTAATATACAGATCAATCTAATTGTTAAACCGGTTTAATTAATTTTATGACCCTTTGATTGTTTTCACAAAGAGATGAAAGTGATGGATTTTGAAATAAAATTTTTATTTACCACGTGTTTTGAAATTAAATTTCACAAAAGAATTTATTTCTACTATACACATACATGTATTTTTTTCTCAGAAATAGAACAAAGTACTATCTTGGCATAAAACCACTTTCCAGCAGGACTGCTCCTTTCTAGCACAAAAATTATGGCTATCTTTTCTTGGTTGGAGGAAGGTAACTCAGGCCAATATCAAAATTTGGTAAATACTCAATATTTTCATTGCATAAACTAATTTATCCCTAAAATATAGTTTGAACCCCATCTCAAAAGATATTAAAGAAACACGAGTTATAAAATAAATGAGTAAATAGATGCGATATATTACAAATATATTTGATTTATATGAATTTCGACAAGTTGAACGCTATCCGTGAGCTCAAATCTCAAATTTTGCATTTCAATCTTTATTTTTTTTTCATCAATTTGCGTGTTATTAGGTGTGAAATTATTTTGTTTCAACTAACTATTTTTTAGTTTTATTCTTGCAGAATGACATCACCGTGCATTATTCAAATAAAAAAAAATGTAGTTCAATTCTATATTTGATGTCATTGTTTTGCCGATAAATATACGTCTTTGTTTGAATTAAGTACTTTTTTGTTTTTTTTTAACTTTATAAACTTGAACAAAATGTATCAGAAAGCAGATATTTTAAAAACGTTCAACATAAATTTATTATCATTTAATTTTTAAGAGCTTGTATATGCACATTAGTATGCTTTATCCAAGTTATTTTTTCCAAACTTTCGGAAAATCTATCAAGAATACTTCAAATATTTTTTTCGTGAAATACAAATGATTAATTTATTAATCTAAATTACTTGTGAATTTGATTTCTTTTCCTTCAAAACAAAGTTCAGTTTTCTTAATCAACTTATAAAATATCGATCTTCTCTGCTTAATTAACAGTCATTTGTAATATATTAATATGTATTAGGCGGCTTCTTTGATGTCATAATAACTGTTTTATCACTTAGATAGGTTTTGATGACTTTCTCAACAGGTGTTCTTGAAGTAATTCACTGTTAAAGTATGACACCTGTATCATTAAACCTTATACCGATCGATCGGCAAACGCCGAGATGTTACGAACGTTACACCCTTCCGGTAACAAGTGCATTCGGAAGTCGGCAATGGCGACACCCACGAATTTGTCTGGTAAACGGGAAGAAAATAAGATACCGGAAGTGGACTAATTGTAATTTTTTAATGATGTTAATTTATCCTTAATCTGAATTTTTTGGAAATTAAAAGTTTAATGTCTTATTACTGAAGCAGATAATAATCTGTTTGCAGCGTCAAATTCATTCAATTCGAACATTATATTTTTTCGTTGGAGTACCTACATGAATGAATGTATTGTCGAACATCAATTTTTAATTCGAAAGCCTCGAAGAGGCTGGAGAATTTATAAGCAATCCGATGGGTGTCACGTGATTAAAATGAGCGTCAAGCCTATTAACCCACTCAAATGAGCTGCGAATGAATGGATGGGGGGGGGGCAAATTTATTTATTTTCAAACATCAAATTTCAGGGAAGTGCATATTTAATGTAAGCCCCCTTTCCGGATAAAATGGTCGTCCTCCTAGCACCTAAATCTAAACACCGAAATAAAAATCTTTTGTTTGATCACCTTGATATACAGAAAAGTAGCGTAGGTCGATCTTTGGACCGGGAAATTTTCCTACATAAACTTGTCGAAAACTTCATCTAATATTTAAGTAAAATATAACAGAAGGTCAAAGTTTTTTTTGTAATTCTTTATTTTTTGAATGTCACCTATTTGTACCAAATTAAAGGTTTAAACATTAAGTCATATAATTCCAAAGATCTCCTTGAACAGCTCTCCTCAAACAGTCTCGCATACTGCAATAGCATTCAAACTTTTGATTTTTCTACCCTTTATACAACCCTTCCCCATAATAAACTTAAAACAGTAATTTCTGATCTGATACATCAATGTTTCTGTACCAAAAACGGAGAACGCAGGTATTCCTATCTGGAAATAGGAAAAGATAAAACATATTTTGTAAAGAACCACACTGAGTCAAACAAGAAATACAGTGAAAATGACGTGATTAAGATGCTTGAATTTTTGATCGACAACATTTTTGTTGAATGTGGAGGCCGTGTTTTTCAACAGACAATAGGGATTCCTATGGGAACAAATTGTGCGCCACTTTTAGCTGACCTTTTCCTTTTTTCGTATGAAGCAAAGTTTTTACAAGGGCTGATACAACAGAAACAAAACCAACTAGCCCAGACTTTTAATTTTAGCTTCAGACAAATAGACGATGTACTTTCTCTTCATAACCCAAGATTTAAAGAATATTTACATCGTATCTACCCCAATGAACTTGAAATTAAAGAGACAACCGATACACCCGATTCTGCTTCATACCTTGACCTTTTGTTATACATTGACGAACATGGACGTCTGAAATCTAGATTTTATGACAAACGTGATGATTTTGACTTTCCAATTGTGAACTTTCCCTTTCTCTGCAGCAATATACCTGCATCCCCAGCATATGGAGTATATATTTCACAATTAATTCGTTACTGTAGAGCGTGCAGTACATAGAGTGACTTTGTGGAAAGAGCAAAAGCACTGTCACAAAAACTGCTGAGTCAGGGATATGTTCAGCCGTTGTTACTTTCGTCCCTTCAGAAATGCTATGGCCGTCACCACGACATCATAGATAGATATAAAATGTCAGTGTCACAAATAAAAACTGACATTTTCAGCTGGATTCGCGTCTTCCCGGATTTGACATTACCGGTTTTGACTTTACCCTAGATTGACCCACTGACAGTGTGACGGATGCTGTGCACAGAGCAGGACATGCCTACCCTTCCGGAGCACCTGATGTCACTCTTGTTTATGGAGAGTTCACACTGTTAGTGCTTTAGTTTTTTGTGTTGTATATGTAATGTTCGTGTGTTTTGTGGGCATGTGGTGTCTTTGGCCTTCCGTCTTTTGGTGTTCTTGCTTTTGCCTTGTCTCTGGACTTTGATTTGTGTAATCTTGTGCTTTGTTCCTTCGGTATTCTACTGCCGTTGTTTTATAATTAAAAGCAAAAGAAATTAACAAAAAAGTCCCTTTCCACACCTGCAATTTCATGATTAATCTATAATGTAAACAAATTTTTATATATATATATTAGGTAATATATCACTAACCAAAAGGATTTCCAAGTACCTTATGAATATATATCCATTGTTATTAATGAATTAAAATATTTCATGAAAAATGAGTCACGGTTCTTTATTTACAATAACTATTAAAGAGTTATATATACAGTTCATGTTTTTCATTTATAAGACCTTTTTATTACTGTAAATGGTATTATTTCCAGAAGTCTAATATTGTTGATTCTCTTATTCATGATTCATAAATATCATGGCATTTTTTCCATGGCAATATACACTAAAACTGTTTTTGTGAGAATCCAGAAGGTCAAAGTTTAGCAAAAGACATGTGAATGAATATGCATAAAATTAATGAGGTAGAAGTAGTTAATTCGAGGTAAATAATTCGGGGTAAGTAAATAATATGAGGTAAATTATCAGTTAAAGTGCTTCGAAATCGAGAGAAACAAAGGAAAGACAAAAGAGAGATGGAATAGTCAAGAATTAAAGTGTCTTGAATAACAAAAGAAATGCTCAGAACAGGTCTTTAATACATGGAAAAGTAGAAAAAGTGTTCTCTATGAAAAATAGATGGGTGAAAGGAAGACTTTTGATTGGACGAGAGAATGTAAGTATGTGATAAACAATAGTATTTATCGGATAATTCAAAAGAACCTTTATTGTGAGATAAGTTGACAATTGCAAATCTCCAAAAATGTTTTACAATCATGTTATGCTGCTCTGGGGCTATAGGTGTTGGTCATTTAAATCAGAACTTAAAATGACTCAAATTGCTGAATTGATTGTACAGTTGGAACAACTAGATGGTTAAGGTCATAGACAGTTGACAGTAATACAAATATAGGATGCAAATCTAACTGTTGTAAAACTTTAAAAGCAATGTCTGCCCATAATTTCAAATACTTAATTCAATTACTTAAATACAGATTTCAAATGTTCTTTTTTTTGTCAGAATGTCAAGTAAATTTTGTCAATAGAAATTTTGTTACTTTAAACGTAGAAATTAAAAACTTGAAAAAGAACTGATTGAATGAGTTCAAAATTACAAGAATATTTCTAACTCTGCAAATTCTATGAAAAACGAGTAAGTATAGAACTTTACAAACCAGGCTCCGTTTTAGTATGATATACTGATATATACTGATGTGCATGAATTTTTGCAGTTTGGTATGAGAGTTTTGGTAAGAGTGTTTACTTGACGTGTATGACAAATTTGTATTATGTCACTTGCGGGTTTTGCAACATCGGTATAAACAAACTGTTGTTTTAATAAACAATTCTTTTAATGTAGACTTTCTTGCCTGTGTGTCTCCTAAAAATTTTGCCATTTATTTCCTATATTCTCATAGCTGGGTATGACTGAAGATTTATAAACTATTATGTTTACATCTACAGATGTCGGTACATCTCCATCTGAGGAGTGGACAAAGAAAGTCATACAAACAGCATCACGTCTGTCAGCAGGGAAACAGTCATGGAACCAGGATATCAAAGAAAGGCTGACACATGGTTACAATGAAATGATAGATTCAATAGGTCAGCTTAAAACTAGATATATTTACAGTAATCTGCCGTTTCCAGACCGACACATTGGACACAATTCTATAGAAAGTAACTCTTTATACAAAAGTAACAAGGAACGGAATTTGTTATCGTATAAAAGTCTGACCAGAGAAATGTTGCAGGGAGATTTAAAGTCGGCCTTGTTTTTGGCAAAAAGGTTAAACATGTCTGACACTAACTGAATTGTTTCATGCATGACAGCATGTTTAAGTGTTGTGGAATTGATTTATTAGCTACTTTCTAGAACTTTTTGTGTCACTTGAACCTAGTGCATAATCAACACATTGTAATCACTATCCGTCGTTTTTCGTCCACCTATCCTTCGATCATTCATGTTCTGTCTCTCTTTCCAAAAAATATAGCATAACCCGCAAAATCTCTTTTCAGAGAACTTATACGACAATGCTTTAGTGAATATTGCATATGCGCACCATATAATTTGTTTTTCTTTACCTTTATTTTTTTCAGAATTTCATGCTTTCACTGGACTTTGTCATTTTACTTGAATTAAGACCTACCGCTTTCTGTTGCCAGTGGCAGTACCAAGTCCGGCTATCCCGAGTTCCTATCGTTATCTATGTTTGTCTTTTGTCATTTTGTTGTTTTTTGTGCAGTTCCCTGGTTGATTGTGACATGTGATTGTAATGTTCGGCCATTGTAAGTGTTTCCTGTTTAGAGACTTTTTCTCATGTGCATTTACTTCATATATACCCTTTCATTGTATAACATGATTTCAGATGATCTCCATGCATTTTGTATTTCCTTAGTGTTATTCTTCCACTAGAACGTTGGTCTTAGCTATTTTTGGCTTATTACAAACTTAAGGGCATATCCAATAGTTTCAGGGGAGATAATACAAAACGCAAAAGAAGGCAAAGTTTTCCGGGTTTATGACGTTGAAAAAATATAACTTCACAAAGTAATTCCCATTGTTTTTGAAGAAAAGTAATTTCTACCTTCCAGCTTGGCGTACTTTTAAGGGGTAGTCCATGGGAGATTTAGTAAAAGTTGCCTATTTTTATGATTATCTTGGAAACAGACTCTGTGACCTATACTGTTTTTGAAATTTCTGAGTAGCATATTATTATAAGTACAAAATATCAAAATTTTATAAAATCGACAATATGAGAAGTTTTTAAAATATTGTAAATTTTAATTTGTAATGGAGCATTTTATGCCACTTTTACTGTTAATAGTGCTACATATTAAGTGATTAAGAGAACTAGAACATACTTTATCATATGAATTTTTTTTTTTTAAATCTTAAACACATTGACTATGTTTTTTAGTTGCTTTGGTGGCGATTGCATTGAAAATCATTTCTCTATTATTTTTCAAGCTTGAACTTGATTTTTCGTTGACAGACGCAAAAATGATCAATGTTTAACCATAATTTCCATCGAAACAAGATCGGTGCCCAATATTTTCTGAACATTTTAGGAATCCTCGGTATTTGTTTTACAACATATCTAAAGGTTGTGAAAATGACAATATAACTTGACTGTTGGGTATGCCCTTAAGCGAACAAGCCTGCAACATCTCAAAACTGCTTTGTACTATTCAAACATACTTGCAGGACTTCCGCTTTATACATTGACATATGCATCATTTATTTTGTTTTTCTAAATTTATGATTTTCTCAATTTATTGTGATATTTGAATTCTTCAATAACAATCAGTGCAGGCTACACGTGTTTCCATATGTATTTATAATACGTTTGAAAAAAGCATCTGTACATATCACCTCAATACTACTTTCATTTAAAAAAAAATGTATCCAAATGTCATTAGACTTGCAATAAATATTTAGAAACATTGTACTATCCATGACAACTCTTTGCATTGAATGTTATAGATGAAGATTGATAGTTTTCACGGTAATCAGCTGTGTCTTAAAAAACAGCAAAGCCCCCAAGCTTCTAAGTAACGCTAATATTGTAAAATGAAAACCTCAAACAAAATCATGTTGAATTCAATATTCAAACGACCCATCTGAAATACATCTTGTTTGGTATTACAGCCCCAAAACCAAAAACATGAACATATAATTTATGGACTAAAAAGTGCCTTTTACATATAGGAAACAGCAAAGAGTCAACAATTCGATATGAAATTTTATATGACAGGAAACTATAAACAGCCTCCTTTTCACTTTGTTCTTCAATTCAGTAAACCAGAAAGTGCGTACATTCAATAATACAGGAAACCACAGAAGTGCCAACTCTTTACTGACCATTCAATGAAAAGGGAAACCAATAAGCGCCAACAGTCATTAACTATCCTACAGAAACCAGTAAATGTCAACATTCTGAAAACAGAAAAATGGAGGTGTCAACTCTCCACTATGAAATTCCATAACACGAGGCACAAAAGTGTAAACTTTTTACTAAAACATTCTATAACACAGCAACCCAGACTGTTTCAATTCTTCACTATAAAATTCTAAAAACAAACCCGAAAGAAAAATCTGCTATTCACAATATAATCCTATAACACTGTAAACCAGAAAGTATAAATTCTTCACAATGACATTCTAATAAACTTGAAATAAGAAAGTGTTAACTGTTCTGAGTAACATTCTATATATAATGCAGAAAACAATAAAATGTCAACCAATCATACGAAATTTTACAACACAGGAAACCAGAAAGTATCAAATCTTCCAAGTAACATTCAACAACACAGGAACCTTGAAGTGTCATTTCTTCTCATGAAATTCTATAACACAGGAACCTTAAGGTGTCAATTCTTTACTATGAAATTCTATAACAAAGGAACCTTAAAATGTCTATTCTTCATTATGAAATTCTATAACAAATGAACCTTAAAGTGTCAAGGCCTCATCATGAAATTCTTTAACACAGGAACCATAAAGTGTCAATTCTTCACTGTACAATCCTATGATCTAAAAGCATCTCCTACAACGAACTATGAAATTCTGTAACACAGGAACCTTAAAGTGTCAATTCTTCATTATGAAATTCTTCAACACAGGAATCTTTAAGTGTCAGTTCTTCGCCATACATTCTATAACATAGGAACCTTAAAGTGTCAATTTTTCCCTATGAAATTCTATAACAGATGAACCTTACAGTGTCAAGTCTTCACTATGAAACTTTATTAACTAATTGTATTGTTTTTTATGTTTTATTAAGTATTGTGTTCTATTTCCTGGCTACTGTGATTGGTCAGAATGATTTCATCCTGAATATTCATTACAGATCTATTGCCTGGCTACTGTGATTGGTCAAAACCATTTCATGAATATTCATTACTGTTCTATTGCCTGGCTACTGTGATTGGTCAAAATAATTTTATGAATATTCATTACTCTTTATTTCCTGACTAATGTGATTGGTCAAATCCATTTTGATTTTAGTGAAATAGATTTTTTTCGTTGTAACGTTTGATGGACTTTTATTCCTATTAAAAACGTTCTTTGTAATAAACAACCTCAAATTATTGACAATGAGAGAATACTACAAGTTACGTTGAACACAAAAAGAAATCTGCCAAATTTCCGACTTACTGAACTAATTACTATGGTTTTGGAAATGTGTAAAGCAAATGCATATTCATTTACTTTGGAAATGATTCAACATGAATATATATATATCATTTAGTACATTTTTAGATATTAAAAATGTAAATTAAAAAAAATACAATTATATTTGTTCATATTTACTACGCATTTTTGCTGCAAATGATCATTTGTGTATCAGAATAATACTGTAAGTAAAAGAATTTGCAGTGAATTTGAGTTTTCCACAACTCATTTTTCTTTTGTGCAGAATACAAAAAATACCAAAAATTGCATAAATTACTGCAAGTTTCGTTATTTTTCTTTTGTACAGATTAGGTAATAAAACAGTTAATTAATGTGTAGTCAGACAATAGCTCAGAATTATTTTCCCTCGGTAATGGAAACAGCTCAGTGTTCTATTGCCCTCAGCCGTTGGCAAGTTGCGTGTCAATTCTTCACTATGTCTTCACTATGAAACTTTATAACACAGGAATCTTAAAGTGACCATTCTTCACTATGAAATTCTGTAACACAGGAATCCTAAAGTGTCAAGTCCTCACTATGAAATTCTGTAAAACTGGAATCTTAGTGTGCCAAGTCCTCACTTTGTAATTCTATAACACATGAACCGTAAAGTGCAAATTCGTTACAATGAAATTCTGTAACACAGGAACCTTAAGTGTCAATCTTCACTATGCAGCTTAAAGTATCAAGTCTTCACTATGAAATTCTGTACCACAGGAACCTAAAATTGTGAAGTCCTCACGATGAAATTCTATAACACAGGAACCTTAAACTATCAATTCTTTACAATGAAACTTTATTACACAGGAACCTTAAAGTGTCAATTCTTCACGATGAAATTCTATAACACAGGAATCTTAAAGTGTCAAGTCTTCATTATGGACTTTTGTTACACTGGAACCTTAAAGTGTCAAGTCCTCACTCTGAAATTCTACAAGACAGGAACCTTAAAGTGCAAATTCTTTACAATGAAATTCTTTAACACAGGAACCTCAAAGTGACAAGTCTTTAGTATGAAATTCTGTAACATTGCCAATTCTTCACTGTACAATCCTATGACACAGGAACCTTAAAGTGTCAATTCTTCATTATGAAATTCTTCAACATAGGAACCCTAAAGGGTCAAGTCTTCCCTATGAAATTCTATAACAGAGGAACCTTACAGTTTCAGGTCTTAACTATGAAACTCTATAACATATGAACCTTTCAGTGCCATTTTTTCACTATGAAATTCTGTAACACAGGAACCTTAAAGTATTAAGTCTTCACAATGACATTCTGAAGCAAAGGCACTTTAAAGTCCTCACTATGAAATTCTATAACACAGGAACCCTAAAGTGCCAATTCTTCACTATAAAATTCTGTAACACAGGAATCTTCAAGTGTCAAGTCCTCACTATGGAATTCTGTAACGCTGGAATCCTAAAGTGTCAAGTCCTCACTATGAAATTCTGTAAAACTGGAATCTTAGTGTGTCAAGTCCTCACTTTGTAATTCTATTACACATGAACCTTAAAGTGCAAATTTGTTACAGTGAAATTCTGTAACACGAAGTGCCAGTTCTTCTCTATGAAATTCGTAAATACAGGAACCTTAAAGTGCACATTCTTTACAATGAAATTCTGTAACACAGAAACCTTAAAGTGTCACGTCTTCACTATGAAATTCTGTAACACAAGACCCTTAAAGTATGAAGTCTTCACTATGAAATTCTGTAACACATGAACCTGAAATTGTGAAGTCCTCACTATGAAATTCTGTAACAAAGGAACCTAAAAGTGCAAATTGTTGCATGTAATTATAATTTTCAGCCATTGTAGGTGTTTCCTGTTATCCATTTTTTAACATTATTTATGTATTTTGGGGTGATTTTTAGTACTTTTTGTAATTTTTTTTAAATTTGTGTTTTTATTAAATAAATATTTTTCTTTTACATTTTGTTTTCATATGAACATAAAAAATAAATTGCACATTAATGGAAACGCATTTCTAAAATTTTAAAAACTTTTTCACTATGAAATTCTGCAACACATCAATCTTAAAGTCCTCACTATGGAATTCTGTAACACTGGAACCTTAAAGTGCCAAGTCCTCACTTTAAAATTCTATAACACAGGAACCTTAAAGTGCAAATTCTTTACAATGAAGTTCTTTAACACAGGAGCCTTAGAGTGTCCAGTCTTTACTATGAAATGCTGTAACAGAGGAACCTCAAAGCGTCAAGCCTTCACTTTGAAATTCTGTAACACAGGAACCTCAAAGTGAAAATTCTTCACTGTTCAATCCTATAACACAGGAACCTCAAAGTGTCAATTCTTCATTATGAAATTCTTCAACACAGGAACCCAAAAGTGTCAAGTCTTCCCTATGAAATTCTATAACAGAGGAACCTTATAGAGTCAAGTCTTCACTATGAAACTCTATAACACATGAACCTTTCAGTGCCAATTTTTCACTATGAAATTCTGTAGCAAAGGACCCTTAAAGTGTCAAGTCCTTACTATGAAATTCTATAACACAGGAACCTTAAAGTGCCGATTCTTCACTATGAAATTCTGTAACACAGGAATCATAAAGTGTCAAGTCCACACTATGGAATTCTGTAACACTGGAACCTTAAAGTATCAAGCCTTCACTATGAAATTCTGTAACACATGAATCTAAAATTGTGAAGTCCTCACTATGAAATTCTGTAACACAGGAACCTTAAAGTGCAAAGTCTTCTCTATGAAATTCTGCAACACAGGAACCTTAAAGTGTCAAGTCTTCACTATGACATTCTGTAACAAAGGAACCTTAAAGTGTAAAGTCTTCACTATGAAATTCTGTAACACAGAGACCTTAAAGTATCAAGTCCTCACTATGAAATTCTATAACACAGGAACCTTAAAGTGCCAATTCTTCACAATGAAATTCTATAACACAGGAACCTTAAAGTGTCAAGTCTTCACTATGACACTCTATAACACAGGAACCTATTGTGCCAATTCTTCAGTTTACAATTCCGTAACAAAGGTACTTTAAAGTGTCAATTTTTCACTATAAAATTCCATTATAAAACATACAGGAACCTTAAAATTTCATGTCTTCACTATAGCATTCTATAACACTTCAACATTTTATAACAAAGGAAATTAGAAAATGTGAATTTTTCACTATTATATTCTATAATATTGAAGCAACGAAATTAAAAAGACGTTTAAGTTTAGGATTTTATTATACATCATTCGAAAGGCCATTTTGTTCTCTATCCGTTTTCACCATTCGTCAAATTTGAAAGTGAAATGGGACAGATAAAGGGGAGGTTTCGGTACCCATAAACCGGTTTAACCCCACCGCTGGCTTTTGCTAGTGCCGGTACCAAGTCCGGCTGTCCCGAGTTCCTGTCGTTGTCTACATTTGTCTTTTGTCTTATACATGTTTTTCTTGTGTAGTTCCCTTGCAAATTGTTGCATGTAATTATAATTTTCGGCCACTGTAATGCTTTCCTGATATCCATTTTATAACATTATTTATGTATTTTGGGGTGATTTTTAGTATTTTTGTAATTTTTTGAAATTTGTGTTTTTATTAATATTTTTCTTTTACATTTTGTTTTCATATGAACATAAGAAATAAATTGCACATTAATGGAAACGTATTTTTAAAATTTTATAGACTTCTTTAATGTTTTTATTTATATTTTGGTGGAGGGGGGCTGATTTGTTTTAATTTTGTTTTCATTGGAGAAGTAACATGCACGTGTTCAAACGCATTGAACAAATCAGGTGGCAGCGAAGATACACTTCACAGACCACCATTACTTTTCACTATGTACTATACGAGTTTTCCACATCCTTTACGATTCATCGTTATCGTCATTTATATTGACATCAGATTTTGACCATGGTTTTTACAAATTATAGTACCTTGACAAGGACAAAGTTCTGTGTAACTGAAGTTCTGCTCATGACACGGGCATGTCTTACTAGAGAGACGATGAACTGTCTCTTAAAAATCCAAGATTTAAGGAATATTTATACCAGAACTATCCCAATGAACTTGGAATAGACTACTGATACACCTACTTTAGGTTCGTATCTAAGTAGATCTTTAGTTGCACATTGATGAGGATGTACGTTTGAAATTTAAGCTATACGACACACGTTGTGACCTTTCTTTTTTAGGCATCAACATACCTACATCTCAAGGGTATGGAGTGTACATTTCACAGCTGATTAGCTACTGTCGAGCATGTAGATGGCTTTCCATATTATTCGATTTAAACGCTGCTGATGAGTGGTTACTCCTTGCAACACGTATACAGCATAACGAAATTCCCTTTTTTCAACTTGCATTTTGAAACCGCTTAGTCGATGCTGCTGCTGATGGACTAGAGGTCCCAAAGGGTATTTACAAGCCCAATATTCAGACTCGTCTGACATTAAAATTTTACCTTGCGTTTTATACATATTGACTGTTTTTTTATTAAAATTCTAACCCCTTAATATCGAGGCTTTATTCCGTGTACTGCACCCGGTGGATATCCTTAGTAACGGATTTGGCCTCCTATTTCGACATTTTTTCGTAATGAATACTTTTATCTTTGTCTTGTATTATGGCTTTATATATTATTCGATTCTAATGCTGCTGATGAAAGGTTACTCCTTCAAACAGATGTACAGTATAACGAAATTCACTGTTTTTCTCCAACTTAAGCAAATCCACTGTACCAAAAGCCAGGGATTTTTTTGTTACTTTCATTCCTCCAGAAATTCTATGGCCGTCACCATGACATCACTGACAGATATTACGTGTGGGTGTTCGAGATGAAAACGAAAATTTTCAGCTAGATTTCACGTCTTCGCGGATTTGACTTGACCCTGGATTGACTCACTGACAGTGTGAAGGGTGCTGCTGGCGGAGTAAACATGCAACATCCGATGTCATACTAGATTTTTATGGGAGTTTACACTGTCGTTGTTTTTGTGTTTGGTGTTGTCTTGTATATCATACTGTAACATTTTAGTTTTATCTCCTTAAGTCATGTTTGTGCCACCGATTTGTCCTTGTTAATATTTAAAAACTATAGTGATCTTCAAAAGCTTTTCAAATTTTTACCTTTGTACTGTTTGAGGGTTTATAGAGTAACACGTAACATTGCTTTTTAATTGGTTTCGTATAATGGTTAGAAAATAACATGTACTAATCTGTCATTACACAGATCTTCAAAAACGGTAAATGCCTAATGATCGTGTTACCGGTGTCGCCAGCGGGATAGAGCATGCTTACCTTTTCGGAGCACTTCATGTTACTCTCGGGTTTTATAAGAATTCACACTATAAGTGCCTAAGTTCTGAATGTTGTGATTTGTAGACGTCTCGTGTCCCTGATGGCTGACACATTAACATGAACTGTAGTACTCGTTGAGCATCAAACTGTACTTTTTATCATATCCAAATTTATACCGCATCCCAAAATATGTACATCATATATACAGGGCTGTCTAGAAATTACACACTAAACTGTTTATTAACATTCAGTACTGGCTTTAACTTCCATGAAAACACATCACTATAAGTAATTCAAGTCCTTGTAACTAGCAAATTTGTTCTTTTAAGATGCAGTTGATAACAAAGTCATCTTGAGATAGACTCAATATAATATTTTGCACTCGGTAAAAAATAAAACATATAACAGTCAATAAGCTGAACTGTATTCTTATCACAATCAAAGATACTGTAAATGACATCAGCACTTACATTGGAGTTCCGCAAACGTTCTTTTAGCCAAAAAACAATATAATGTTTCTTTGTTGGGTCTTATTTTATTCCTTGCATTTCAATAAAAATGATATATGTCCTCATCTTCAAGCCTGCAAAGTTTACATAAAGCACTGCTCTTGTAGTTTGAAAATTTTGCTTTATCACTTTCAAATAAAAAAGTCCCAGTTGCAAGTCGACATTTTAGGTTTCCTAATTTCAATGCATATTAATCCGTACCACAGCTATTAAAAATGTTGTGGACATTACCAAACACAGTCTGTTAAATTCAAATAAAATACAGATGATTTTTCAGAAGCTTCAAGTTTAAGCTGGGACATCCAAAAGTCATTAACAAATGTATTTACTATACTTTTCCATGCTTCCTTGGATGGGGGACATTGCCAAATGTCATGAGGAGACGGCAATTCATACTGATCTGATAATTCGGTAACCAATGTAAACCAACTATTTGAGTCTTTTCTCAAAGCTATGTCTCTCTCGACGGAGCCAAAGTTTCTGATAATGCTTCCAAAAAGTTTCAATATACGTTTGTGTATTTCAGCTTCTACTGGTATCTGACCAACAAGTAAATATGCAGCTGAGTTCGCAGTCCTCTCTGGCAGGTTTCGAATTTGTTTAATTAGTTTTGAAAAGTAGGTTGAAATAGCTTTCAAGTCAGATTTTGATATTCTTGTAACATCTAGTCCTAAGATTAATCTTGGAATAACATAGCAACGAACCATATGTATAGAACATTTTGGAGACACACCATTAAGTCCATGCAAACCAGCCCCCATCAGAGCATACACGGTTTTCCTAGCAGTTTGAATTCTTGAGCTAGCTAAATATTTTGTCCGTAACTTTGATTGATTGTCCCTTCCTACACCAAGATGTACAGCACTACTAACTGTATCAAGTGGCCAGCCATTCAGAGTAAGAGGGACTTCTTATCTTTATTAATGTTTATTTGCATAATAAATGATTTCTGTTGACTTAGTTGATATCGTTGTTTGTTTGTTTGCATAATAAGATTGGATATAAAGCATAGTATGTAGTTGTTCGGGTAGATTTGACACCAATGTTATATCGTCAGCAACAGTAGGTGAGCCACAGTTGGTGAGCCACAGTATATTGAGCCTAGATGTGCACCAATAGCATTGTCCTCGAGTGATTTCAAGAGACTATAAATAAAAACCTTATATGCAGTAGAGGACCAGACTCCTCCTTGCCGGACTCCTTGAACTTCTGTAAATTCTTGTGATAAGTGACTATTGCATTTCACTTTGGATTTTAACCCATTATACCATTCTTTAAATAACAACCAATCGTTTCCTTCCATACCGTGCTTATGCATCTCACGTAGAAGACCATTATGTCACACCACTTCAAATGCTTTACGGGCATCGATGAACGCAATGTTAAGTGGTTTTTGTTCTCGTCTGCTTCACAAATTAATTCGTTTATTATCAAATGAGCTATAAATGGCGAGTCGCCTTCAGTAAAACCTTTCTGAAGTCGACTTTGTAGAAATTTCGACTGAGGGTCATTCATCTGTAAATGTACCTTCTCAATAATCTCAGCAATTATGCTTGTTATCGTAATTTTACGGTATGAGTTAGGATCATCTTTCGGCTTACCCCCTCTCTTATAAATCGGGCAGGCAATACCACTTTTTAAAAAGTCTGGCAAGTACACATTATCTAAAATACAGTTTATAATACTGGTAAGCTTTTCAATCAAAAATTGACTACCAAATTTAAATTGTTCTATAGTTTGTTCAGTTTCATCAGGCGATTTACCATTCTTGAAGGATTTGACACACTTTTCAACCTGCTCCATCGATATCTTTGGAATGTCTTTTACGTTTAGAATAAATGTCTCTGTTAAGACAGAAATATCATGATCAACTAAGTTCTTAAATTCACCATTGTAGTTATCATTTTCTTGTGGCGTTGATAAAGTTTCAAAGTAATCTGACCATCCCTGTAAAATTTCTCCCTCATTAGTTAAAACAGTGTCCCCTACTATAAGTGAGGTGGTAGTGACCGATGATGGATCACGCTGAGTGCGAACAAGTTAATAAAAACCTTCGTTGTCATTTTCATGGAGTTCCATTATCTTACTATATTTTCTTTTTCTAAGTAGTGCTTCGTGTCTTCTTTGTTCAGATCTTAGTTGTTTCTTGGACTGCTTCAATTTACAATATATAAAATTGTTGTTGTCTTTTGGACGGCCAATCTTTTTCCATTGCCAAAAGTAGTATTTGCTGGTTTTTGATAATTCAGTCATTTTCGGGGTCCATTTTCTTCCTGAACGCTTTCGTTTTCGTGTAGGATTTCCAGTACAGTTATCTTTGGCAACAGAAACTAACTTTTCACATAAAATGTTTAATTCGCTGTCAATATTACTTTCTAAGACGCTACTTTTGTGTTCTTGTAAAAAAATGTCAATGTCCAGGCAATATTGCTGTTTATCCACGTTGTCCCATTTTACTCTAAAATTATAAAATCTTGATCAATGTCTTTTCCATTAAAAGGTATAAAAACTTGAATAGTGTCATGAGTAGAGTTGTTCAATGGCTCTCTAATAAGAGTTTTGTAGGATGAACATAATCACAACTTTGTACAAAATAGTCAATCTGAGAGGTGTCCCGATCGTTGTAATGATGAAAAGTATCTATATTGCGGCATGACAAGGGCAAGTTAAGTGGTAATTTCTTAGAAAGTTTTGAAGGTCTATGTCTCTACGAATATTCTTGTACCTGTGTAGGGAGGCATTCATATCGCCAGCAATAATAATTTCGTGTGAATTTCGGTATTTCTCTATAATTTCAGAAACTTAATCTAAAATGGATAAAAATTCATCTGTATCATTTACTCCTCCAAGAGCTGGGAGATAAACTCCAATTAATAAAGTTTATCGATGAAAGATAAACTGATTCAATATAAGTGAAAGTGATATACACGTGCCAGCTAGAAATATAATTTCTCATGCCTGTCAAACTAGTCGTTACTCCGCCTTGAACACACATGTGATCTGTAGTACAACATTCATACTTATTCATGCAACGAGGCCGATCGGCTTCTCTTAAACAAAATTCCCATCCACCTCCCCGTCAATGCTCAGTCTTAATTGACTTAATCTAAGGAATGTTTCTGCTGCTGTTTTGTTAATTTTTCAGTCTGCAGCATGCCTGTGACGCCAACTCGGACAGATGATGGCAGTATATTAAAACTAGAAGAAGAAATTTCCGACAGTGATGGACATTTCCTAAGTGATTTTTCAACAGATACCATAGTATGGAGTACATTTAGACAGTTTATTCTGTGTATTTTCATATCAACAGGTCGTGATACTGACATTCCGTTACATTCATTTTTTCTTAATGTCGTTTGAATACATCAATCTGAACTTTGAATTTCCATCACTGACAGTCAAGTTAAACCTTGAAATATTTTGCATACATACACCTGATTCTCTTTTGCATCATTGACATTAATTTTATTAATTTGCATCATTGACATTAATTTTATTAATTGAAATATATGAAATATTCTCTTTTAGGCATGGACCATTTGATTTTCGGGGGGGGGGGGGGG